>JAURVB010001324.1:0-193728 GCA_033002965.1 Piper betle | reverse complement strand
GTTGAACCTAGGAAATACCAATGGATGATGGGGTGTGAGAATTTAATGTCACCTAGAAAATACCTATTCATGAATGGATGATGGGGTGTGAGAATTTAATGAAGGGGCCGTTGAACCTAGGAAATACCAATGGATGATGGGGTGTGAGAATTTAATGAAGTGGCTTGTTGAACCTAGGAAATACCAATGGATGATGGGGTATGAGAATTTAATGGAGGGAATGGTTGAAGTGTATATATATGCAGGAGGAGGGAGTATTTCATCCCTCATCTCCGTCCCAGGCGACCTCCCCATTACTGTGTGAGTATTTCATCCCTCATCTTATTTGTTTCCATTAGGATTCTTGCATGCAAGGTTTGTTGAAGACGCCCTGCCAAGTTGCTAGATCTCCAGCGTCTTATGCATGGGGTTCTTGTCGATTGCTTAGTTGTTTTGTAAGTGGACATGTTAAATTATCAATTAGATAATGGGGATTTGGATGGGGATAATTAATAATTAATTATTATTAGAATTGCTGAAAATTTAATAAGGAATGAAGATTAACATGAACTAATTACATCATTTAAAATTGATAGTATATTAGTCATGTAAGTTGCATGTAGGTTCATGCAAAATAAAATTATACTAATGTATAATTTTATGCCCTCATTCAGATTAGGGTTCACAGGTCACAGTCAGACAAAATCACAAGTCAGGTACGTATAATAGGTAGAACATCGTATTTTCCTTATTGGTAGCTGTCACAGGGGTCAGTTTAGGGGATAAAATTTTCGCCCAAACTGCCACTGTGCGGCATGTTTCCCTCCCTGGAAACACCAGCCAACAGTAGCCTAGGTCGGCCTGAGCCCAGATTCGACCACCATGCACCGAGTGCAACCGGGGTCAAAGAATTGACTCAGTCCGACACGGGGTCGTATTATGTGTGTAAATTGTGTAATGCATCGACATTGTTTTGGAGTAGTGATAGCCGCCCCATAAAAAGGCTCCGGCCGGGGTGAGCGAGGCACAGTCGATTCCTTCATCGCACTGGAGTGCAGTGATAGCCTCCCCATAAAAAGGCTACGGCCGGGGTGTGTGAGGCACTGGCACTAGAATTGGCAGTGAGAGCTTCCCCACAAACGGGGCGTATCATTCACCTGAGTGCAGTGATAGCCTCCCCATAAAAAGGCTACGGCCGGGGTGTGTGAGACACTGGCACTAGAGTTGGTAGTGATAGCTTCCCCACAAACGGGGCGTAGCAATCACCTGAGTGCAGTGATAGCCTCCCCATAAAAAGGCTACGGCCGGGGTGTGCGAGGCACTAGCACTAGAATTAGTAGTGAGAGCTTCCCCACAAATGGGGCGTAGCAATCACCTGAGTGCAGTGATAGCTTCCCCACAAAAAAGCTACGGTCGGGGTGTGCGAGGCACTGGCACTGGAGACGGTAGTGGTAGCCTCCCCACAAAAGGGCTATGGCCGGGGTGTGCGGATCACAGCGGATACCTCCTCCGCATTATTTTGGAGTATAGCGGAATCGCTCCACCGCATATTAAAATAAACATAAGGAAATAGTGGAATGTACTTGATTTTTTTTATCTATTATACTACTTAGTGTTGTAATTACTAACGCGGAATTGCCTCCGCAGGTGTGCAGATACGAAAGTATGTGATTGACAACCAGGGCATGGAGCAAAATAAATATGAGGACTCCTTTTATTATTTATTTGAGAAATAAGTGTGGCTACTGGGAAACGGTCTAAGACTGTGGGATCTTTATATATGTTTTTGTAAAAAATAATGTTAGACATATTTGCTTAGTTGTGAGTAACACCTGGCCAGCTAGGCCCACAATGTTGTGACAAATGGCCGGGTCGTTACAGGTTTTTGCTACTACCCTGGTTGGCATTCTTACGTTGCATAGTAGCCTTCCTCTGTTTCTGTGCACGGACATAGTCGTACACCAACTCACAAGTAGTGGCTGCCTCAATCACTTCAGTTATAGTGCCTCTTGGCGCCGTAGCAACCCTACTCCTCAATTCTGGCTTCAACCCCCAGAAAAATTTGTCTGCTCTAGCCCGGGCAGTTGCCAGACTCCTAGGTGCAAATCTCTCCAATTGCAAGAAATTTTTTGCACACTTTCGGACTGAATCATCCCTCCGAGTTAGAGTGGCAAATTCCAGTGCTTTCTTCTGGACAACAGACTCAAGAAAATATTGTCCATTGAAAGCTGTTACAAATTCCGCCCAAGGAATGGACGAAATCTCCCGTTGATGGAACGCAGTCTTCTCCATGGACTTCCACCAATAAGATGCTTCCTCCTGAAGCATACATGTCTCCAACCTCACTTGATGGCGATGAGGCACAGAGAGAGCTCTAAATGCTTTCAGTAATGTCCATCCAGCTCTCCGCCTTCATTGGATCAGTCCCTCCAATGAATACCTTAGCTCCGTTCTTCCAGAATTTTTCTACAGTGTATCGATCACTGTCATCCCCAACTGGCAGTACCACTTGTCGGACTACCGGTGGCACTGGGTTTGTAAGTTCCCCTTTCTCGCCCGGGTCAGCTATCCCTACCTGCTCTTGGGCGCTCCCCTGATCCCCATTTGGGACTCTACTAGGACCCGCAGCCGAATTTGGAGCTCCATTCCCTGTTACCAATCCCGGTAATCGCTGCACTATGTTCTGAACCACAAAATTGGTATTATCTGAAGCCTGCGCTAGTCCCTGTATGGTCGTCAAAATTTGGCCTAACACACTCTCCACGTTCGTGTCCGACAGCGCAGCTTGGCTCGACTTCCTTCGGGTGCCTCCCGTCTAAAATATTTTCTGTTATGGTTCATTAAATTTTTTTTTCAATGATTACTTAGGTTTGTTAGTGAGTCCACTAATTCACTAATGACATGCCCCATTGGAGAAAGATAAGTATTAGACTCTTCAACAAGGTACTTGAGTTATAAGATGTGAGCTTTTGGGAAACCAGGCTCTGATACCACCTGTAACGAACCGGCATTTCTCACAACATTGTGGGCCTAGCTGGCTAGGTGTTCCTCACAATTTAGCAAATATGTCTAGCATTTCTATCAAAAACATATATAAAGATCCCACAGTCTTGGACCATTTCCCAGTAGCAACACTTATTTCTCAAATAAATAAAAAAGGAGTCCCCCTATTTATTTTGCTCCATGCTCTGGTTGTCAATTACCTAATTTCGTATCTGCACACCTGTAGAGGCGATTCTGCATACTTGCGTTGGCAATTCTACGTTAGTGATTACAACACTAAGTAGTATAATACATAAAACAAGTCAAGTACATTCCACTATTTCCTTATGTTCAATTTAATATGCGGTGGAGCAATTCCGCTATACTCCAAAATAGTGCGGAGGAGGTATCTGATGTGATCCGCACACCCCGGCTGTAGCCCTTTTGGGGGAGGCTACCACTACGATCTCCTGTGCCAGTGCCTTGCACACCCTGACCGTAGCCTTTTTGTGGGGAAGCTATCACTGCACTCAGGTGATTGCTATACCTCGTTTGTGGGGAAGCTCTCACTGCCAACTCTAGTGTCAGTGCCTCACACACCCCAGCTGTAGCCTTTTTTATGGGGAGGTTATCACTGCACTCCAGTGCCAGTGCCTTGCACACCCCCGCCGTAGCCTTTTTATGGGGTGGCTATCACTGCACTCAGGTGATTGCTACGCCCCGTTTTTAGGGAAGCTCTCACTGCCAACTCTAGTGCCAGTGCCTCACACACCCCGGTCGTAGCCTTTTTATGGGGAGGCTATCACTGCACTCAGGTGATTACTACGCCCCGTTTGTAGGGAAGCTCTCACTACCAATTCTAGTGTCAATGCCTCATACACCCCGACCGTAGCCTTTTTATGGGGAGGCTAACACTGCACTCTAGTGCGATGGAGGAATCGCTGTGCCTCGCTCACCCCGGTCGTAGCCTTTTTATGGGGCGGCTATCACTACTCCAAAATAATGTCGATGCATTACACAATTTACGCACATAATACGACCCAGTGTCGGACTGAGTCAATTCTTTGACCCCGATTGCACTCGGTGCATGGTGGTCGAATCTGGGCTCAGGCCGACCTAGGCTACCAACAAGGAAAGTACGATGTTCTACCTATCATACATACCTGACTTGATATTTCGTCTGACTATAATCCGCTAACCCTAATCTGAATGAGGGCATAAAATTATACATTAGTATAATTTTATTTGCATGAACCTACATGCAATTACTTGACTAGTATAACTATCCATTTTGAAGATATAAAATATATCATGCTGGACTTCATTAATTATTTAGTTTCCCGTAAGTCCAATAATAATTTATTATCAATGTGATATAATCAATTAAGTCTTTTTTTCACATTTCCAATTAAATATCCCAAATAAACCTTCATTTACCAGTTAATAATTTAATTATTAACCATACTCAATACTTAATTACTAGTATTAGTATATTCTTTAACTGATTTGTATTATCCTAATTTAAGGATGTCACTAGTACAGTTATTTGTAATTTATTTTTAACTCGACCATATCGAGTCATCCCATATTTACAAAACTATCATTCTTCTTCCCCGACGTCCTTCTCTTTCCCATACCTTCTTCTTCACACCCAAAACCAGCAAGTCTTCTTTTCCTTCCACCCAATTTCAGACCCCATCTTCTATCTACCCCCCAAAGATCCAATTTTTATCCGCTGCTATCTCATGGAACTCGGACTACACCCTACTTGGGGCCTTAATTTCACCATTTATGGTGGCCGGCCAGCAGCCATGGCGACCATGTCCTACCCCATCAAGGTGACGACCAGCACCACCTCAGGTGACAACCAGTCTTCACTTTCCATGGTGGATCCACGTCTGGCCAGCAACACGAACCTAGTCTCCCTTCACGTTCCTGATTTGCATCCCTCCTCGACGATCTGACTCGGCCAACCAAGGCAACTCCGTCCGGCCAGCAGCACCGCTGGGAGCACTCCCTACTTCCAGCACGTCAACCCAACTCACAAGGATGGAAGATGGCGTTGTTGCTACTGCAAAACATCAGGATGACCTCCAAGTGTTCCCCTTCTCTTCGTTGATTTCAGATTTTAATTTTATGTTTATCATGCTTATTATCTAAACATGCTTATTATCCATTTGAGCATGTGTATTTATGCAACTAAGAAGAGGAAAGGAAGAAGAATTACCCGAGCGAAGGAGAAAGCCAGTCTGAAGAGAAATTATGTGGATGACTCCCTCCCCTTCTCTTTATATAATGTCACTTACTTCTCCCGTATTTCACTTAATCGAGTAACCGGGTAATCGATATGATTCACTTTATTGTTTAAACGGTTTGATTCCGCTTGATCGATTAAACAATAATTAATCGGTTAAAATACTTTTCACTTAACCTGGTAATTCACAGGTTGATGGTAAATAATTTGTATGGAAAATATATAAATCTTCAAACATTCGATCCCACCGCGACGAACGTATTTATTATTATTATTATTATTATTGTTATTATTATTATTATTATTATTATTATTATTTTTCTGGGTCTTTACACTGGCAATCGAACCACCAATGTCATTTTGGTCAACTATGCCCTGTGCCCGCCTTCGCTAGCAGTTGGATACAATCATCGGTGGGAAAGCGCCGCCACCCTACCGCAAAGGATAATCAACCCCGCCGGCAACAAACAGAGGAACGTCTATTTTCTGGCTAACAGGGGCCGCTGGCGGATCTTGAGGCATGCTAGCAGCGGGCGGCGAAGGGGTTTGAGGGGTGGCGGTTTTCTGCCAGCCCCGGGTCGTGCAGCGTGCGGGGTGAAGTAATCCCGGCGGGAAACAAAGGAAGCGGGAAATACCACTTCCTCTGGCTGTGTTTTATTTTTGTGGATTCCAGCCATTGGATTGAATCCAACAGTTGGAATCAAACTGCATTACAACCAAGATCCAACTGCAGCACAACCAAGATGGTTGTGCTGCAGTACATGAAACTTATTTCCATATATATATACACAATATAATAATGAAGAAGTGAGATAGTTGAGATGGTAAGTATTCATGTTAATGGCCTCAAGGTTGTGGGTTTGAGCCAATTTCGAGCTCATCAATGAGCTAAGTTCGAGCTCATAAAAATTGAATAGTTTCAGTGTATTCGAGTTCGAGTCGAGCTCAAACACATAACAGATATTTGAATCGAACTCCAGCATGTATGTTCAAAATTCGTTCCATCTCTAGTCGAATTCAAACTAGTTTCAAACTATTCGATCCGAGTTCGAACATATGTTGAGTTCAGCTCGCTCGCTCGTTTAGCACCCCTATTCCACACGGTGGAATCGTCACCGAATTTCGATTCCTCGCCTGTTGTCTTCTTACCATAGAGAGCTTCATGTGGTCACTATTTTCTATGGAAGTCTTGAACTCAACCAACTTGAAAGCTCATGATCACTCAAGACAGTGCCGCTTGGGTAATATACATATTGAGACTGATCAAACACGCTGTTGCTCTTCTCATCATCTTCCACAAGCTGCTTCACCTTCCACCCGGTGGGTTATTAGTTATAGAACATATCATTCTAATGTTAATTTTATATTACGATATGTATTACATTTTATGATATTTTTTAATATTTTTGGATTTTTTTATTTATATAAAGTTAATTATTATTTTTGACTCAAGTCGAAGGCGAGCCAAGTTTTAATTATAAAAATGCCACCAGCTATTTCTCCCCCCTCCCCTAATTCTCTCTCCCCAACGATCCTTCACCTCTGCCGATCATCGATAGCCGCTGATGTTGCTGCCCTCGCCCAATCCGCGCCGCCACCCTGACCTCACCCCCTGCGTCGCTGCTTGCCCTCGCCACCCAATTGAATTAGCTCGAATCAGCCGATTCACAAACCGATTTGAATCGAATACCGATTTACCTATCTTTTTTGGCTCAATTCGCCTTTGATCTGATTTAAATCGGCCGATTCCGAGTTGAATCGGCCAATTTTTGCAAAAGTGCTCAACGTCGGCCATGGTTTCATAGAGGCGCATATTCAAACATGAATATTTATGAATTAGACGAAATTTGAGACTCTTCCGTGTACCATTCATCACTAAATTATCATAAACAAAACGATAATGTATTCACAAACCCAAATTTATAATAATTTAATTTTTCATTTTTTTATGAAGACAATATATAAACCATGCATTCCTCTCGGAACCGTTATTTGCATCCGCACGCTGGGGACGCTCATGATAACGCATTGTATCCTTACCGTCGAACACAGCCCATTTACAAGTGCTTGTCTCAAATAGAAATCGGTTGCATGAGAACTGACAAAACCTGCTGTTTACGCTCATCGCTAGGGGCACTATATCCATCACCCTTGTGGTATGCATCTTCCACTGTGCGAGCTAGATTCATGGCCAAATTCCCCAAAAGTTTAGGGAAGGTAGAAGGAACCGCACAACAGTACTCTTTCATCATCTTTCTCCGTGCTTCCTCAATCAATCCTTCCATGTGTACCTGGGCACTTGCTTCGGACAGGCCGGCTTCTTTCATGAAACATTGCAAGCTTCCAGGAGCATCTCCTCTCTCTGCCTCAACCTGCTCCAACTTACAATAATGTGGTTTATGTAAATATATATTTTTAATCAATGCCACTTAATAGATATTGATGTTTAATGTTCCACATATACCTCGGAGGTTGCCAAGTCGTTGGATAGTCGGAAAATGGTGGAGGACATGACTATAGGTTCTGGGTCTTGTTGTAAGAAGTCCATATCATTTATGTTGATCTTATGATCACCCAAAAGACAAAACGCATGGACTAGAATCAGAGGAGCCGTGCAAGAGATCAGTCCATTCTTTAAGTACTCTTCAAAGGACGGTGTGTATCCACTTCCAAACCATTTTGCCTCTACCATGAATGACTTGCACATATCTCCCCACTGATTTGAATAAAATTAAATTAAATTAAATTAAATTATGTTGCTTCCTTTATTTTTGTATTTAAAAAAATAAAAGAAGGAAATCGAGCTTCCATATATGATGATAAATACAGCATACACATTATCTGATCGATACCATTTTGCTGAGAAATGGAGTTATGTTAACTCCTTGCTCTTTCAGGATCTCATATGAAACTTGGTTTATAGTATTGAAGAGTGCCAGAAAACATATCTTCATATACTCTGGAAGTTGCCCAACTGCATCAATGTCCCATCTGTAACACAAAAAACATTGCTAATGATTTTAGTACACCATATACTTAATTATTGGCGATAGAAAGAGTGTAGAGTGCTTAGTATTATATATGTACCTGTCTACTGCATCAGTGAAAAGTTCAAGCTCATCAAGAGTGCCATAGACGTCATAAACATCGTCAATTGTGGTTATAAGAAGAAATATCTTGGCAAGTTGCTCTCTGCAATAGGTGTACTGTGGCCCGGGGATGATTATTCAAGCTCCGCAACAATGAGCACAACTTCAAGCCAAACTAAGCAAAATATATTTAACTCGTACGCTAACTTGACTTGACTACATCCTTATTTTTAACCTACGTCTAAAAATCGAGCACAATAAAGGACAGTCCCACCGTGGGGAGGTTGTCCATCCAAGAAAACCTCATAGGCTTGAGGAAACATATGGAGTTCTAAGTCTTCCTAATACGACTAGTCATTTTTAATAAAGTTCCAATGCCTACATTCATGTCTAGGGATGAGTTTTGATATCTAATATTCATGAATTCAATCAAACTCCAACCCTTTATATCTGATCCGAAACAATTTTGGATCCTACCTTTTGAATATTATAATTTATTAAAAAATATTTAAATTGGACATAGATTTGGATTGATCCAACCCGGATACTATTTGAATAAATAATATTTTATAAAATTATATTTTAGCCAATGGGGTCAGATATAGATTTTAGAAATTCAGATCAAATATAGATATGGGAAATAAAATAAATTTAATATTCAAATTCGGTTACAAATTTAGATAGAACCATATCCGATCCATATTGAAATATATATTTGACCCGAACCCATCCGGATTCATAACTGACTAGAACCCATCCATCCATGTTCATGTCATGCCCAATGTCATGTAGTACACCATGATCAAATTTTGAGACAATTCCGAGCAACAATGAAGATGAATGATCATTATAGTTTAACAATTTTGACACTGGGTCACAAAACTCTTTTCCCATTGAATATATGATCACTCACGTGTCCAGCATCTAATCCTTAGTTCGCAGCCATGAACTAGACGACATCAAAAGATCAAAAGTAAGAAATAGGAAACTGGTATTTGATAATACACAAGTCATCTAAAGTGTACTCTCCTGTATGTCTAGACATTGTTTAAAGTCTGAAGTGCACGCTATTCACTAGCCAAAGGTAAAGATATAGTGTTATCGTGTACATATGAGACCTTCCTCTCATCCTACTACACAAAGATAAAGTGCACTCTATTTTTTAACTATGCAAGCTTCCAATGCCCTGCCCTGCTTGCTTATCTTGCAGCCCTGATTTTACGTGTTCCAATCCTCCTCCTTTAGCTTCTACTCAAACCATATAACTACCACCATCCACGAGAGAGAAACTGCTCTCGCCCCCTTATAACACTTACCCAGAACTTTTTTGTTATCACTTAAGTACATACATTCTTGTTTATGCATTGATCAACAGTTACCACTCCAGTTTATCTCGAACAAAAAAGATCGTTGTGATACTGCTGGCCATGAATATAATTGTAGTAGGAAAAGGAGAGAGCATTCAGAGAGCTGATTTTACCAGAGAACTTGTATTCGGAACAGCCTCGTCTGCTTATCAGGTGACATTCCCCATTTTTTGTACTTTTTCGTTGTGAAAATGTCAGCCACATTGACAGAGTTATTGAAGAGTCTAAAAAACTGAAGGATATGATATTGATAGTTTGAAGGAAACAGAGGAATAGGGTACACACCTTTTCATGTAGTATTTCACAAGGCGAAGGTAGTGTCTAAAATCAGGAACTATACCTTTACAACCAGGGTTTTTTGTTGAGTCAATTATCCTTTCTCTGCAGATGGAACAGGAGAGGTCAATGTACAAGGATTGAACTTCTACAACAGCTTAATTGATGCTATTTTTGAAAAGGGTATTTATTTCTCATAACCACCGCATTATAACAATAAAGACTTACATCTAGCAACACTATCTCATAAGTTTCTAAAAACCTGCAGAAACGCTAGAGAAACAAATATAATTTACCTGTTTGACAGGAATTCAACCATACACTACTCTCTATCACTGGGACTTCCCCAGGCTCTGGAAGACAAGTATGATGGATGGTTAACCAGTCGGATAATGCAAGCAATTTGTTATACTATACATAATAATATAGACTAATTCACTATGTAAGCAACCTTTATAAATATAATTCTGATTATTTTAACTTAGAGAGGACTTCCGGCATTATGCCGATACCTGTTTCAAAGCTTTTGGAGACAGTGTGAAGCATTGGATCACTTTCAATGAACCCCATGGATTCTCACTACAAGGCTATGACACAGGCCTGCAAGCTCCTGGCACATGCTCCATTTTTCACCATCTTCACTGTAGAAAGGGAGAATCTTCAACCGAACCATACGTAGTAGCTCACAATGTTTTGAAGACTCATGCTGCTGCATACCATACTTACTGTTACGGGGTTAATTGCAGGGCGTCTAGGGTGCTAGGGTTTGGCAGTTGTCCCTAGTCATCCCGAGTCTGAAGTGGGTGGCTGAGGCTGCCTGTGTGGTGAAACAACTTACCATGTGCTAATAGGCGTTATAGTTGCAGGCAAGGAAGGACTGAGGTTGAACGATGGACCGAGACTTGGTGCTGGGACGTGTAGCAGCAGATACGTCGGCAGCAAGTACAGAGCATAGCGCTACATGGTGCCAAGGAAACCTCAAGATGGTTCGGGGCAGTTGCGTGACCAGCAGCTGTGGACGAGCAATACTGAGCATAGGTGGAGCGAGGTCGTGACCCTGAGCGAGCGTGCCTATGTGAGTACCGAGCATGTGCGTGATATGGGTCGAGCAGTGTCGAGACCTGTGGTTGGGCGCGATCAAGCGTGATCAAGTGGCGTCGAGGAGTCTGGTCGATGCCTAGAGCGAGCATGGTGCCTAGCGGGTTTGGTGCGTGCACGCTACAGCGTGCCATAGTTTATAGCTCTACAATTAGTGACACGAGCGAGCAGCATGCACGGGCGTCAGCCAGGGCGCGCGCACACGAGCGCGATGCAGACTGTTGCGCGAGGTGAGCGTGCGCTAGCATGCTTGGCCAAGACGTGCGAGTGTGGGCGCGACTAGTGGCAAGGTGCGTGCAGCGACTGGTGCACGAGCGATGCCAACACAAATTCCGGTATTCAGACACGGTAGCGGGCTAGGCGGTTAGGCATGGACCGTGTTATGGTATTTGGTGCGCACACAGCGGCTAGGGGTTGGCACGAGAGGTTGATCGGGTGTAACTCCCCGTTTCGGCTCACCCATGAACCTCTGGAGACCGAACTGTTTGCTAATGTACTAGTTCGGTTAAGCCGACCCGGATCTGCCCTCGGCGTCTTAAGATGAGGATGCAACCATGAGCTGCATGAATGGGAACAATTGGGTTCTAACGGAGTCCTACATGCATGTGATGATATGCAAGCAAAACAAAACCATTCAACAAGCAAGAAATTTAGATAAAAATTCATTAATATTTACGAAAAAACGGACAAAATCTCCCCTAAAGTGCAATAAGGGCCAACCTATCCACAACAAGGAAATATAAATATTTTATCAAAATACTATAAAACATAACAATCTACTATGACATTCAGTCATTATCTCTTTCGTTTCATCTGAGCCGAGTCTGAACTCCAAGGCTCCCTACTCATTCACAATTATCCGCTCGTCTCATAAGAAGCAATTTATCAAGACAAAAATATTCTAATTATCATTCACATAGCATTAGCACACCATCATTATACATTACACGCGGCAGGTACATGTGTGCGTGGTTCCATGCTGCTCCTCCGTAGTCCCGACGGCTTTCATCGCTCGCATTCCTCACCTACATATATATAGAAAAACCGTCAGTAACGAGTGTTACCAGCCCGGAAAATAACTAATATCAATCTGGCACAGGAGAGCAAACTCTCCTATTGAATGAAAACCATATACTTCCTCAAGAACTCTCATCAGGGCACATATGGGAGCCATCGCCCTCGGGTCAACAGCGTCCCCTTTCTTTCTCATTCTTATACCTTAGCCATTTCTCTATCGCTTCTCGTATCAAATCTCAATCCTTTTCGCCCTCTACACCTTCCATATTACTCCTGGCCTTGAGCACGAAGACCGAGCACTCTCAGGCAATCGCCTTTAGTACCCTTTAAAACCACAAGTCTAGACATGCGCTGCATTGTAGTACCCGTGAACCTCCACACTTCTCTAGATTTGAGGAACTCAAAGGTGGAGTTGTCAGGATCCCTCGGGAATGAAACGGCCCGCACACCATTCCAGAGCCCACTATCGACTCACACGTGCCCGCTCGTGTAGCACGGTAGTCGGATTTCCCTCATTCAATCTCTCACTGAAAATGCAAAACTATACATATATATAGGTCTAGGTTGGGATTTATACAATAGGCCTGAAGGCATCTTGAGCTGGATCTGAAGTTCAAAAACAAACTCGAGGGATCTCATCCTCGAGGGTTATTAATCCGAAAAATCGTTAGCTAAAATGGCCCGAGTTAAGTGAGATCCGATAAAATGTCACTTAAATCCTGCACATGATAAATCAAATACACAATAGAGTAGCGTAAAAATAGAGAACGAGTCCTAAACGGACTTGGTAAAAGCTCCAAGCGTGTCCTCGTGCCTAGGTAGCGAGCTCCTACTCTGTACCTACACATCGAAACTAAATCCTAACGCCAGCTCATGATGCAGTCATACATCCTATATCACACATACATCCATCACGCATCTATCAACACACATCAACCTATATCAATTCTTGCAAATCTACTTAGGTTAGTTTACATTAGATCATGATCATTACCTAGTTACCCTAATTAGTTTCTTAGCCTCCATTTTTAACACCGCTCAATCAAACAAAATTCATATTTTATACTTAATCAATTCTACATTTATACATATAATTATAACACACAATTCACCAATCCTAACATGCAATTCTAATAATCAATACTTTTAAATAATTAAGTTAAAATAAATTATACCTCGTGTGATTCATGGCTCGAATTCGGCACCCTATGGTGTCCGAAGTTCGATAGGGTTCAATCAGGGGGATTCGGCGGAAGATCAACTGATTTCCGACGAATTTCAGTGAATCCAATTTTCCTGCGACTTCTTGCGGTTTTTCGGCGACTGTTCCGACGGGGCAATCGGGGTAAGGGTTAGCACCGGCTCGGTGAGCTCGTCCCAATGGTGGTGACGGCAAGGGCGGTTGTAGCGGCGATGACCGCCGGCGGCGGCGTTGAGTTCGGTTTGGGCGGTCAGTCATTCCGATCAGGCCCACGGTAAGGGGGAAACGTCGGGGAGGTCAAGGGGGTGGTCGTCGAGGTCACGGCAATGGCGGCGCGGCCCGGACGGCGGCGAATCGACAAGGAGAGCGTCACGGCTTGTGGGGCGATTCCGGCGTCGTGGCGGCGAGACGGTGGCCAGGGTTGGTCGGGGTGGTACGGCGACGGCACAGCAAGGCGGAGCGGCCACGATCGGCGGTAGTGTGACGTCGGCGACAACGGCGGCGGTGACGAGCACAAGGCGGCGGTAGGGTTTGGGTGGGGAAGTGTCGGGAAAGGAGGTGAAATACTCCAATGGCAAAATCGTAAATAAGTATTGACTCGATTCTAACTAGAGTCAAAATAATAACTAGTTCGTAATAAATTCTAAAAAATCTAGAAAAATATGAAAAAAATCTCATAAAATAAAATACACACAACAACATCCAAATGGCATGCTCTATAACTAATAACCCACCCAAATATAATCCAACACGTCCTAATGCATTATTCGGCCTAAAACTATTTCTACAATCAAACATATAAAAAAAATACTGCATACTTTCATATATTCTAATAACTCATTTCTCACCATCTTCTCGACGTTATCATCATATATTCAGGTACACCTGACTCTCATCGCTTATAACTCACGTCTGGCCTCAACTCAGCATGCGGTTCATGAAACTGACTCAACTCGAACCACCGGTCGAACCGACTGGTTCGGTAACGTAAAACACTGACTTGAGTCACAGGTTTTACATCGGGAATTAGCTCAGGGTTGAACCAGTAAGGTTCAACCATGTAGCCGGCATGTTTATCTGCATTGGTGGATTCCAGGAATTGCAGATAGCATTGTGGATAAGATCTTGTGAATATATGATCTTCTCCACGAGCCAATGAGAGATCGGTGGTGACTCATTGGAGATAAGTACGACACAAGTCTTAGAGATAAACATGGGAGAATCTGGACACTATGTTGGACTAGAGAATATCTTCGGCGGATATGGAGAATATCCGGTTGCAACTAACATATCTAGGCGTATTTGATGAAGACGACTTCAGAAAATACAAGGCAAAACAAGAAGAAGACAATTGACGGAGCAATTGTGAGGATCTGGACGATGTGCATTCTTTGTGGAGGAGAATACCCTGATCGAGCAAGGAGATCGCTGGGTGTTGCTGCAGCCTACTCATGGAGTTCGAGTGGGGACATCCGGTGGACGACTGCTGGTTGTGTGGTCGTGCGTCTGCCTTTGGGGTCAGGTGCGTGTCTAGTTTTGTAGCAACCTCGTTGCATTTGATTAGTGCATGTTATTGGGTTGATCAGGGGATCGACCTTGGGGTTGTGAGGTAGTCTCTTAGGCGAGTTGAGAGGCTAGATCGTGGGGTTGCATGTCCACGACCAACAAGTAGTCAACGTGGGTGATTGCTTATAAATATCCTTTGTTTATTGATTGAATAAAGGTTGGGCGGATTCCCGTAATTTAGTAGTGTGATTGTCGCATTTGGAAGCCAAGGTGCTGGACCGTGATTCCTGGTCTAGTGCGCATCGGGTGTGGTGACAGGCACTTGGGGCGAGCATACTACTTGCATCTTGGTGCGTGTGTTGCAGCGTGCCGCTGCATACGTTGGATTTGGTGATCGGTACCAGCAGTTCGCACAACGAGCGCTATCGGCAGTTGGGCGCGTGCTGCTAGCCGGGTGTGCAAGCCTTCACGAGGGCGCTACCTTTCATAGTGCCGCTACAAACAGCGGTACTCGGCTGTGCGTGGCAGTGAGGCTGGTGTTCCCAGGAGGGGAATACACCGCACGGGTAGGGTTTTGGTCGAAAAATTTTGGGCTAGAAACAACTCCGTGACACTTACCATACTTATTTCAAGGTGCACCTTTTAGGCATCACTGTAGCTGTTTCAGTCAATTAACCGTGATGCAGTTGTTAGAATATAAACCTGCAGGAAACTCAAGGAGGACTCATAGGAATTGCCCTCGATGCAAAATGATATGAGCCATTTTCTGGTAATGAAGAAGATAAGGATGCTGCAAACAGGGCTATGGACTTTGGCATTGGATGGTAAGTGAAACAAAACATGATGGAAAGAATTATTAAGCCAATTTACCATAAGAAAAGAAACAAAGTTTGATGCTTGAAGCAGGTTCTCGGATCCAATCTTCTTCGGCAGTTATCCTTCACCAATGAGAGAACGTGTTGGAAACAGACTGCCAACAATCACTACTGATGCTGCAAACTTGATAAAGAACACACTAGATTTTGTGGGTAGAAACCACTATACAACCCTGTATGTTTGAAACGAAAGAAGTTCCATACCTAGTCTCATTTTACAAGATGCCCTAGCAGATGCTTCAATACTAACAACAGGTATCAGCCAATAAGATTTGCATGAATATAAACGAATTCCGCATTCTGATCATGGTCTGATCTCCATTCAACACTTACAAATTTTCAGCAACTAGAAACAGAAAACCGATTGGAGAAAGAGTACGCTCTCACTTTGTTGCAGTTGCTAAATTGTATTTTGGAATCACCATTTTCAGAACCAAGATATTGTCCACATGAAGGTTTGATTGCCTTCTACTGAAACTCGTAATCTACATAGGTAGGTTAAACATTTGGTGTTGATAAATTTGTACATTGGCGATAATTTCAGAATCAAGCTTCCATCTGGATCGAAGAAGATTGTTCCCAGTGGCTGCCGGGCTATGATCGGCCAAGTTGCCGGTGGAGGCCGAGCATAGAAGCCGATGCTGAAGGCTGGAAACGCATACCACAAATACAGAGTGAAGAGGAACTGCTGGCCCAAGGTGCGTGGTGTTGCAATGAATCCTGTGGAGCATCCTCATGGTGGCGGTAACCATCAGCACATTGGACACGCGAGCACTGTTCGTCGCAATGCTCCTCCAGGCCAGAAGGTGGGTCTTATTGCTGCAAGGAGGACTGGCCGTCTCCGTGGCCAAGCCGCTGCAACTGCAGCGAAGGCTGACAAATCTTGATGAAATTGAAAATTTTGAAGGTTTTCGTAGTATATACTCTCCCAATATGATATCCTATCTCTCGGGGATTATCATGTCATGTCTTTTGGCGTTTTGGAGGAAACACATCTATATTTTTTTCTGGATCTTTGATGAGGTGCAAGTATTGTTTCAATCATGGTCGAAGGCGAGGTTGCGAGGGCGGAGGCGAGGTCGGCAGCCCGGTCGGAGTCGAGGAAGCACGGCCGCGGCGGTGGAGGGCGGAAGCATGACAGCGGAGGAGGGGAGACGGGTTAACGTTAGGTTTTTAAAATCAAATTTCAAATTTTACCCATGCTTAAATAATTAAATAAATATCATACCTAGGATATTTTAATAATTTATCCAAAAAAACCGATTCTTTCCGATTTACCCCGATTCCGAATCGGAGTTAACTCGGTTGGAATTGGGGTAAATCGGCCAAGTTGGATGCCGATTCGGGGCCGACTGATTCAGCCCTAAAATTCGGATCGGCACGCTGCTCATCTGATTCAAATCGGCCGATTCCACTCGAATTTGGCCGATTCGTGCATTACTGCTTGAAACTCGATATTTAAATATTTGAGCTCGTACTCGATTCGTACTCGAATCTTACAAGCCGAGCTTAAGCAAGGCCGTCTTCGACTCGACTCAACTCGGTTATAACTCGAACTCTACTCAAACACGACTCATAACTCGACTCAATAAAATAATTTAATAATATAGTCTTTATATTATATGTATATATATATATATAGAGGGCGGGGGGACTGTCCTGCAGCACAGCCAAGCTTGGCTGTACTACACTTTTTAGCCGTTGGATTGTATCCAAAGGCTGAAAAATCCACCTCTCAACCCCACCCCCGCATCCCTCTTCCCACCCCCCTCATCCCTCTTCCCCTACCTGGCCGCCGCACCCCTCTTCCCCCACGGTGGCGGTGGAGACGATGATGGTACGCCTACTCTCCTTGTCTTCTCCGACGCACCCCTCCCCTTCCTTCATCTCCGCCAAGCCCATCCCTTCCCCCGCCTCAAACGCGTCGTCTTTCCATGGAATCCCGGCAAAGCCTGCCACTGACAAGGTCGATGAGGAGAAAGGAGCTTGAAATCGTCATTAATGTGGTCTGATAGTCCGGGGTTGAAGTCATCGGCGGGAAATAGAGGAAGGGGGAAACAGAGCACTATGGTCGGCCCCGTAGAAAAAGCTGTTGTGCAGCCAACTTAGCCGGCGTCGGCGGCATTGACTGAGGAAATGATAACAGTGGACCCGCCAGCAATCGCTTCGTCACCGGACTCCCAAGCCAACACCTCACGACGGCGGTGTTGCGCGGTGCCCCGAAGAAACAGAGCCATCGACTTGAGTGGGGAAGAAACAGAGGAGGTCGGGGAAAAAGAAAGCATACTCTAATCAATATTACGAAATATATCCAGAAAAATATATCCATTTTCGTAACAGTGACTCGAGTCAATATTACGAAATATATCTAGAAAAATATAAAAAATATAATAAAATATTATAAAATAAAATAATCGAGTTTTAACTTGAATAGCATACTCTAAACTTAATAACCCACCCAAAATTAATAACGTCACTGTCTGGCAGCGGGCGGCCAATGGCAAGGTCGCCAACAGTGTGGTGGCACGACAAAACGGAGGGGTATGGGGGCGATCGGTCGGTTAGGGAAGAAATAGAGGAGAAGGTAAGGGAAAAAGAAATGGGTAGTTTCATAATAAAAATTTGACTCGCTCTTGACTCGAGTCTATATTACGAAATACATCCCAAAATATATTTTAAAAATAAAGTAAAATACCATAAAATAAAATAATTGAGTTCTAACTCGAATAACATACTCTAAACCTAATAACCCACAACAAAACTAATAACGTCATGATTGTAGAAGAAAAAAATGAATTATGAGAATATATGAGAGTATGCGAGTTTATATATTTTTATATATAGTGGTTTGCAGAATTAATTTTAGGTTGTTTACCCCATTAGGCCGCATTATTTATTAGTTTTAGGTGGGTTATTAGGTTTAAAGCATGTTATTCGAATTAAAATTTGATTATTTTATTTTATTGTATTTTACTTTATTTTTTTATATTTTTCTGGATACATTTCTTAATATTAACTCAAGTCGGAACGAGTCAAATTTTTATTACAAAACTACCCCCACACCTAAACTCATTTCATTTCCCCACTTCTCCCCTGTTTCTTCCCCTACCGACCCTCCCCCTCTATTTTCCGCGCCACCCCACAGCCGGTGACCTTGCCGTCAGCCACCCATTGCATGCCAACGACGCTGCCGGCCAGTATTCATGCCACCTTGCCACCCCGTTAAGACGCGTTATTAATTAGTTTTTGGTTGGTTATTTGGTTTAAAGTATGTTATTCGAATTAAAATTTGATTATTTTATTTTATGCTATTTTACTGTATTTTTTAATATGTTTTGGATATATTTCATAATATTGACCCTAGTCGGGACAAAGTCAAATTTTTATTACAAAAATGCCCCTTTCTTTTTACCCGACTTATCCACTATATCTTCCCCAACCGCCCGATTAGCCCCCACCCCCACCGTTTTGTCGTGCCACCCCACCGCTATCGTCCTCGATGTCGGCCGTCAGCAGCCAGCCAAAACGTCGCCGCCGAAAAAATGTAATCTTTCATCAAATCACAAAGCAAGCAAGAGCGGCCGCAACGGTGGCGGTGGCGGTGTTTCAAAGCCTGGCTGTAATGACCCGCCATTTCTCACAACATTGTGGGCCTAGCTGGCTAGGTGTTACTCACAATTTAGCAAATATGTCTACCATTTCTAACAAAAACATACATAAAGATCCCACAGTCTTGGACCGTTTCCCAGTAGCCATACTTATTTCTCAAATAAATAAAAAAGGGAGTCCCCATATTTATTTTGCTCCATGCTCTAGTTGTCAATCACCTAATTTCATATCTGCACACCTGCAGAGGCAATTCCGCGTTAGTGATTACAACACTAAGTAGTATAATAGATAAAACAAGTCAAGTACATTCCACTATTTCCCTATGTTCATTTTCATATGCGGTGGAGCGATTCCGCTATACTCCAAAAGAATGCAGAGGAGGTATCCGCTGTGATCCGCACACCCTGGCCATAGCCCTTTTGTGGGGAGGCTACCACTACCATCTCCAGTGCCAGTACATCGTACACCCTGGCTATAGCCTTTTTATGGGGAAGCTATCACTGCACTCAGGTGATTGCTACCCCCTGTTTGTGGGGAAGCTCTCACTACCAACTCTAGTGCCAATGCCTCACACACCTCGGTCGTAGCCTTTTTTATGGGGAGGTTATCACAGCATTCCAGTGCCAGTGCCTTACACACCCCGGCCGTAGCCTTTTTATGGGGAGGCTATCACTGCACTCAGGTGATTGCTACACCCCGTTTGTGGGGAAGCTCTCACTGCCAACTCTAGTGCCAGTGCCTCACACACCCCGGCCATAACCTTTTTATGGGGAGGCTATCACTTCACTCAGGTGATTGCTACGCCCCATTTTTGGGGAAGCTCTCACTACCAATTCTAGTGCCAGTGCCTCACACACCCCGACCGTAGCCTTTTTATGAGGAGGCTATCACTGCACTCCAGTGCGATGGAGGAATCGTTGTGCCTCGCTCACCTCGGCCGCAGCCTTTTTATGGGTCGGCTATCACTACTCCAAAACAATGTCGATGCATTACACAATTTACGCACATAATACGACCCAGTGTCGGACTGAGTCAATTCTTTGACCCCGGTTGCACTTGGTGCATGGTGGTCGAATCTGGGCTCAGGCCGACCTAGGCTACCAACAAGGAAAGTACGATGTTCTACCTATTATACCTACTTAACTTGAGATTTCGTCTGACTATAATCCGCTAACCCTAATCTGAATGAGGGCATAAAATTATACATTAGTATAATTTCTTTTGCATGAACCTACATGCAACTACATGACTAGTATAACTATCTATTTTGAAGATATAAAATATATCATGCTAGACTTCATTAATGATTTAATTTCCAATAAGTCCAATGATAATTTATTATCAATGTGATATAATCAATTAAGTCCTTTTTTTCACATTTCCAATTAAATATCCCAAATAAAACCTTCATTTACCAGTTAATAATTTAATTATTAAACATATTCAATACTTAATTACTAGTATTAGTATATTCTTTAACTGATTTTTATTATCCTAATTTAATGATGTCACTAGTACAGTTATTTGTAATTTATTTTTAACTCGACCGTATCGAGTCGTCCCATATTTGCAAAACTGTCATTCTTCTTCCCCGACGTCCTTCTCTTTCCCATACCTTCTTTTTCTTCGCACCCAAAACCAGCATGTCTTCTTTTCTTTCCACCCAATTTCAGACCCCATCTTCTATCTACCCAACTGATCCGATTGGAAAACCCCAAAGATCCGATCTTTATCCGCTGCTATCTCAGGGAACTCGGACTACAGCCTACATGGGAACCTTAATTTCACCATTCATGGTGGCCGACCAGCAGCCATGGTGACCATGTCCTGCCCCATCAAGGTGACGACCAGCACCACCCCGGGTGACGACCAGTCTACACATTCGATGGCGGATCCACATCTGGCCAGCAACACCACCCATGGCAACACCGACCTGGTCTCCCTTCACGTTTCTGATTTGCATCCCTCCTCGACGGTCTGACTCGGCCACCCAAGGTGACTCCGTCCGGCCAACAGCACCGCCGGGAGCACTCCCTACTTCCAGCACGTCAACCCAACTCACAAGGATGGAAGATGGCATTGTTGCTGCTGCAAAACATCAGGATGACCTCCTAGTGTTCCCCTTCTCTTCGTTGATTTCAGATTTTAATTTTATGTTTATCATGCTTATTGTCTAAACATGCTTATTATCTATTTGAGCATGTGTATTTATGCAACTAAGAAGAGGAAAGGAAGAAGAATTACCCGAGCGAAGGAGGAAGCCGGCGTCTGTCTGAAGAGAAATTATGTGGATGGCGCCCTCCCTTTCTCTTTATATAATGTCATGAAGGCTAAGGTTTGTGAAAACTTACTTCGCCCGTATTTCACTTAATCGAGTAACTGGGTAATCGATATGATTCACTTTATTGTTTAAACGGTTTGATTCCGCTTGACCGATTAAACATTAATTAACCGGTTAAAATACTTTTCACTTAACCGGGTAATTCACAGTTAACCGGTTGACGGTAAATAATTTGTATGGAAAAAAAATAAATTTTCCAACATTCGATCCCACCGCGACAAACATATATTATTATTATTATTATTATTATTATTATTATTATTATTATTATAGGATATTAATACCATAGCATTAATAGGATATTCATGATTAAGTACATCTCCGGTATAAGTTCATGTTACAATAATTACATGGATTTTATGCTACAAACAGGCTAGGATATTTTCTGGCCATTTCTTGTTCAGTCTCCCATCTAGCTTCTTCTGATCCCTGATTTCTCCATAATGCCATTACCAATGGGATCTCCTTGTTACGAAGTGTCTTTGTTACCCTCGCTAAGATGCAAATCGATTTTTCCTCGTAGGTTAAATCTGATTGTAGCTCTAAATCTGTAAAATTTGTGATATTGTGATTCTCATCTCGTACATATTTCTTTAGCATTGACACATGAAAGACATTGTATACACCATCAAGGCTTGGTGGTAATGCTAATCTATATGCCCAACTTCCGATTCGATCCAGAATTGGAAATGGTCCTATGAATCTTGGCTTCAACTTCCCTGATGTTCTAAATCTGATCACTCCCTTTTTAGGTGAGGTCTTAAGGTAGACGAACTCCCCAACTTGGAATTCTAAGTCCTTCTTTCGAGTGTCAGCATAACTTTTCTGCCGATCCTAAGTTGCGTTAAGCCTTTGCTGGTTGAGTTGCACTTTTTCAGCTGCTTCTCTCACCATCTCTGGCCCGACCATAACCACCTCTGTAGACTCCAACAAGCATGATGGAGATCGACAAGGCCTACCGTATAAAGCTTCATACGGTGCCATTCCCATACTGGATTGGTAAGAGTTATTATAGGTGAATTCAGCCAAGGCTAAGTGTTTCTCCCAATCTCCTCCCCAGTCGAGGATGCAAGCTCTCAACAAATCCTCCAAGGTTTGATTGGTCCTCTCACTCTGACCATCAGTTTGGGGGTAATATGATGTACTCTACTTGATTTGGGTCCCCATAGCTTTTTGGAAAACTTCCCAAAAATGTGACATGAATAGGGGATCTCTGTCAGAGACTACCTCTTTTGGAATACCATGCAGCCTGACAATGTTATTTATGTATGGTTCTGTTAAGTATTCTGTTGTCCTTATTGATTTTGTGGGGATAAAGTGAGATGCCTTAGTCAAACGGTCCACAACCACCCATATAGAGTCATGTCTCTTCAAAGTCCTTGGGCGTTTAGTAATAAAATCACATGTGATACGCTCCCATTTCCAGGTAGGTATCTCTAAAGATTGTAATAATCCACCGGGTAGTTGATGTTGGGCTTTGATCAATTGGCACATCTGACACTTGGAAACAAAATCCACCACATCCCTCTTCATCCCAATCCACCAGTAGGTTCGTTTTAAGTCCTGGTACATCTTTGTAACACCAGGGTGTATTGAGAACCTTGAACGATGAGCTTCCTCCAGGATATCTCGCTTTAATGCATCATTATTGGGTACACACAACCTCCCTCTAAATCTGATTACACTGTTGGAATATGCTACAATGTCGGGAGTTTTGTCCAACATTTCATTCAGCTTCTCATCTTCCATTTGTGTTAGCTTAACTCGGTCCACCAATTCATTGGAGATAACCAAGTTCACCAGTAGTCCTGTCATTTGTTCCACCGGGTTAATAGCCACCACCTCAGCTGACATAGCCCAAAGTCTAGCTAGCTATTGACCCTTGTCCACTTTGCCCTTCCGACTCAACGCACCGGCTACAACGTTCACTTTTCGCTGATGGTATAAAATTTGGAAATCATAGTACTTCAAGTATTCTATCCACCTCCTCTGTCGAAGGTTAAGGTCATTTTGGGTGAAGATATACTTCAAACTTTGGTGGTCGGTGAAAACCTCGAACTGAGCTCCGTACAAATAGTGTCTCCAAATTTTCAGAGCAAACATAACTGCTGCCAGTTCCAAGTCATGGGTTGCATAATTTTGCTCGTGAATCTTCAATTGGCGAGAGGCGTAAGCCACCACCTTACCATCTTGCATAAAGACACATCCTAACCCCACTAGAGATGCATCACTAAAGACCACAAATCCTTTATTGCCATTTGGTATAGTCAAAACTGGTGTAGTAGTTAAACTCTTCTTCAAAGATTGGAAACTCTCCTCACACTTGTTACTCCATTCGAACTTGACTCCCTTGCGTGTAAGCTTAGTCATTGGCGATGCCACCAAGGAGAAATCTTTAATGAACTTCTGATACTAACCTACTAGTCCAAGGAAACTTCAGATATCTGTGACTGACTTGGGTTGTGGCCAATCAGTAACTGCTCTCACTTTTGATGGATCCACTGCGACTCCCGCCTTTGAGACAACATGTCCGAGGAATTTCACCTCCTCCAGCCAAAAGTCACACTTTGATAACTTGGCGAACAATTGATTCTCCCTCAAAACTTGAACAGCAATGGACAAGTGTTTCCCATGGTCCTCCTCATTATTTGAATAGACCAGAATGTCATCCACAAACACAATAATAAACTTATCCAAGTATTCCTGGAACACCGTGTTCATAAGTGACATAAAGGCAGTTGGTGCATTTGTCAGACCAAAAGGCATAACCAGAAACTCATAATGTCCATATCGAGTTCGGAAAGCTATTTTCTGTATGTCAGATTCCTTCACCCGCAGTTGATGATATCTGGACTGCAAGTCTATTTTTGAGAATATTCCGACTGTTTTCAACTGATCAAATAAATCATCAATCCTCGATAAGGGGTACCGATTCTTGACTGTCAGTTGATTGAGCTGACGATAGTCAATACACAATCGAAGTGAGCCATCCTTCTTCTTGACAAAAAGAACAGGGGCTCCCCAGGGTGAAGTACTTGGTCGGATGAAGCCTGCCTACAACAACACTTCTAATTGACTCTTTAACTCCTTGAGTTTCGCTGGAGTCATGCGGTATGGTGCTTTAGAAATTGGTGATACTCCAGGTGCTAGGTCAATGACAAACTCCACCGCTCGCTTAGGAGGTAACCCTGGAAGTTCACTTGGAAATACATCTGGAAATTCTGCTACCACCGGAATCATGGACAACTCTTTGGGTTTGGACTCAGACTCCTCTAGAGTTGCCAAAAAGGCTTTACAACCCTCACCAAACCACTCAATTGCCTCACTAACCGACACAATACAAGAGGATCATTCCATGACCCATGGAAAATGACCCCCATCTCACAATTACAAGCTTTCGTCAACACTCTCCTCCCTTTACAGTCGAGAAAAGCCTGGTGTGCAGACAACCAATCCATTCCCAACAGTACATCAAAGCCTATTATCCCATAGACAATGAAATTCCATACATAGGGTTTCCCTTGTATATCTAAGGATAGGTTAGTCACTCCTAACATTGTGACTTCCCCGTCTCCCGTTGAAGTAGTGACCCTATAAGTCTTGGGTAATGTAGACGTTTGGAGTCCTAAACTCTTAACTAATCAGGATGATGGGAACGAATGTGTACACCCCGAGTCAAATAAAACATCCACACTAACACTTTGAATCAGAATTTTACCTCGAACTGTGTGGTCAACATCCTCAGCGTCCTTGATTTTGACTGCAAAAAGTTTCGCCTTCCCTTTGTCCACCGATTTTGCAGGTGCTGGGTAGCAATTAGGAGCTGGTGTCTTCTCCTTTTCAGGTTGCTCCTGTTGTTGCTTCAGGGGCTGATGACACTCATTTTGTAGGTGTCCCGTCCTTCCGCAGTTGTAGCACCAATGGGGCTCACTGCATAGCCCTGAATGCATCTTGTTGTAATTTTTACATAGTCGATATGAAATCTCTTGAAACTTCCTTTTACAGTTCCCATCGACATTCTGTTGATAGTTCTGCTGCTGGTGTTCTGCAGACCGATTTTTGCTACCACCCTGGTTGGCATTCTTATGTTGCATAGTAGCCTTCCCCTGTTTCTATGCACGGACATAGTCGTACACCAACTCACGAGTAGTGGCTGCCTCAATCACTTCGGTTATAGTGCCTCTTGGCGCCGTAGCAACCCTACTCCTCAATTCTGGCTTCAACCCCCAGAAAAATTTGTCTGCTCTTGCCCGGGCAATTGCCAGACTCCCAGGTGCAAATCTCTCCAATTGCAAGAAATTTTTTGCATACTCTCGGACTGAATCATCCCTCCGAGTTAGAGTGGCAAATTCTAGTGCTTTCTTATGGACAACAGACTCAGGAAAATATTGTCCATTGAAAGCTGTTACAAATTCCGCCCAAGGAATGGACGAAATCTCTCGTTGATGGAATGCAGTCTTCTCCATGGACTTCCACCAATGAGATGCTTCCTCCTGAAGCATGCATGTCGCCAACCTCACTTGATGGCGATGAGGCACGCCGAGAGCTCTAAATGCTTTCTCAGTAATGTCCATCCAGCTCTCCGCCTTCATTGGATCAGTCCCTCCAATAAATACCTCAGCTCTGTTCTTTCGGAATTTTTCTACAGGTATCAACGTCATCCCCAATTGGCAGTACCACTTGTCGGACTACCGGTGGCACTAGGTTTGGAAGTTCCCCTCGCTCGCCCGGGTCAGCTATACCTACCCGCTCTTGGGCGCTCCCCTGATCCCCATTTGGGACGCTACTAGGATCCGCAGCCGAATTTGGAGCTCCATTCCCTATTACCAATCCCGGTAATCACTGCACTATGTTCTGAACCACAGAAGTAGTATTATCTGAAGCCTGCGCTAGTCTCTGTATGGCCGTCAAAATTTGGCCTAACACACTCTCCACGTTCGTGTCCGACTACGCAGCTTGGCTCGACTTCCTTCGGGTGCCTGCCTTCTAAAATTTATTCTTTTATGGTTCATTAAATTTTTTTTTCAATGATTACTTAGGTTTGTTAGTGAGTCCACTAATTCACTAATGACATACCCCATTGGAGAAAGATAAGTATTGGACTCTTCAACAAGGTACTTGAGTCATAAGATGTGAGCTTTTGGGAAACCAAGCTCTGATACCACCTGTAACGACCCGCCATTTCTCACAACGTTGTGGGCCTAGCTGGCTAGGTGTTACGACCCGCCAATGCCATTTTGGTCAACTCTGCCCCTCTGCCCGCCTCCACTAGCAGTTGGATACAATGACCAGTGGGAAGCGCTCGCCGCCCCGCCTCCAAGGAGACATCACTACTTCGCCGAGCAGACAAACAGAGGAGCCTCATATTTGTCTGGCTCACAGTGGGTTTGAGGGGTGGCGGTTTTCAACGAGCCCTCAGTCGTGCAGGCGATGCCGGTGAGTGATTAGTAATCCTAGGTAGGATAACAGAGGAAGCGAGTCAAGTACATCCGCTATCCTCCGGCTATGTTTATTTTTGTGGTGGAGTTTTGATTCCAGCCGTTGGATTCGAATCCAACGGTTGGAGATCAACCTGCATGCACAACCACGGCCATGGCCTTGTGCTGGCAGGCTACAGCACAACTTATTTCCAGTACTATATATCTATACACAACTATAACTAACGAAGAAGCTGCAGATAGTTGAGACGGTAAGTCACTTCAAGTCTAATGGGCTCACAGGTTGTGGGTTTTAGCCAATTTTGAACACATGAATGCAGCTCAGTTCGAGCCTCATAAAAATTAACATAGTTTAAGTGTCATTGAGTCGAGCTCATAACACTATGAGAAGATATTCGAATCGAACTCCAGCATGTATGTTCAAAATCTTGTTCGATCTCGAGTCGAGTTCAACACTAGTTTCAAGCCTATTCGTAGCCGAGGCTTCAAACACTCAAGTTGAGTTCGTGCTCGCTCACCCCGCTGCGTTTTAGGCTATCACTACTCCACACGGTGGAATGCGTCACCAATTTCGACATATCCACGCCCGATTGTCATTCTTACCATAGTAGACGCTTCATGTGGTCACTATTTGTCTATGGAAGTCTTGAACTCAACCAACTTGGAAAGCTACGATGATCTACCTATTATACGTACCTGACTTGCAGATTTCGTCTGACTGTAATATGATAACCCTAATCTGAATGAGGGCATCAAATTATACGTTAGTATACTCTTCTCATGCATGAACCTACATGCAACTTCACCTTCACTAGTATAACTATCCATTTTGAAGATATAAAATATATCATGCTGGACTTCATTAATTATTTAATTTCCAGTAAGTCCAATGATAATTTATTATCAATGTGATATAATCAATTAAGTCCTTTTTTTCACATTTCCAATTAAATATCCCAAATAAAACCTTCATTTACCAGTTAATAATTTAATTATTAACCATACTCAATACTTAATTACTAGTATTAGTATATTCTTTAACTGATTTGTATTATCCTAATTTAAGGATGTCACTAGTACAGTTATTTGTAATTTATTTTTAACTCGACCGTATCGAGTCATCCCATATTTACAAAACTGCCATTCTTCTTCCCCGACGTCCTTCTCTTTCCCATACCTTCTTCTTCTTCGCACCCAAAACCAGCATGTCTTCTTTTCCTTCCACCCAATTTCAGACCCCATCTTCTATCTACCCCACTGATCCGATTGGAAAACCCCAAAGATCCAATCTTTATCCGCTGCTATCTCATGGAACTCGGACTACACCCTACATGGGGACCTTAATTTCACCATTCATGGTGGCCGACCAGCAGCCATGGCGACCATGTCCTGCCCCATCAAGGTGACGACCAGCACCACCTCAAGTGACGACCAGTCTGCACTTTCCATGGCGGATCCACGTCTGGCCAGCAACACCACCCATGGCAACACCGACCTGGTCTCCCTTCACGTTCCTGATTTGCATCCCTCCTCGACGGTCTGACTCGGCCACCCAAGGCGACTCCGTCCGGCCAGCAGCACCGCCGGGAGCACTCCCTACTTCCAGCACGTCAACCCAACTCACAAGGATGGAAGATGGCGTTGTTGCTGCTGCAAAACATCAGGATGACCTCCTAGTGTTCCCCTTCTCTTCGTTGATTTCAGATTTTAATTTTATGTTTATCATGCTTATTATCTAAACATGCTTATTATCCATTTGAGCATGTGTATTTATGCAACTAAGAAGAGGAAAGGAAGAAGAATTACCCAAGCGAAGGAGGAAGCCGGCGTCTGTCTGAAGAGAAATTATGTGGATGACGCCCTCCCCTTCTCTTTATATAATGTCATGAAGGCTAGGGTTTGTGAAAACTTACTTCGCCCGTATTTCACTTAATCGAGTAACCGGGTAATCGATATGATTCACTTTATTGTTTAAACGGTTTGATTCCACTTGACCGATTAAACAATAATTAACCGGTTAAAATACTTTTCACCGCGACGAACGTATTTATTATTATTATTATTATTATTATTATTATTATTATTATTATTATTATTATCATTTTTTCTGGGTCTTTACATTGGCAATCGAACCGCCAATGCCATTTTGGTCAACTCTGCCCCTCTGCCCACCTCCACTAGCAGTTGGATACAATCACCGGTGGGGAAGCGCGGCCGCCCCGCTGCCAAGGAGAATCAACCCTGTCGGTAGCAAACAAAGGAACCTCTATTTTCTGGCTAACAGGGGCCGCCGGCGGATCTTGAGGCAAGCTGGCGGCGGCGGCGAAGGGGTTTGAGTGGCAGCGGTTTTCTGCGAGCCCCCGGTCGTGCAGCGTGCGGGGGTGAAGTAATCCCGGCGGGAAACAGAGGAAGCTGGAAACACCACTTCCTCTGGCTGTGTTTTATTTTTGTGGTGGGTTTTGATTCTGGCCGTTGGATTGAATCCAACGGTTGGAATCAACTGCATATACAACCAAGATAGTTATACTATACAATACATAGATAACTTATATTTCATATATAATATTATATATATATATATACACAATATAATAACGAAGAAGTGAGATAGTTGAGATGGTAAGTATTCAAGTTAATGGCCTCAAGGTTGTGGGTTTGAGCCAATTTCGAGCTCATCAATGAGCTAAGTTCGAGCTCATAAAAATTAAATAGTTTAAGTGTATTTGAGTTCGAGTCGAGCTCAAACACATAAAAGATATTCGAATCGAACTCCAGCATGTATGTTCAAAATTCGTTTGATCTCGAGACAAGTTCAAACTAGTTTCGAACTATTTGAGCCAAGTTCAAACATAAGTTGAGTTCGGCTCGCTCGCTCGTTTAGCACCCCTATTCCACACGGTGGAATCGTCACCGAATTTCGATTCCTCACCTGTTGTCTGCTTACCATAGAGAGCTTCATGTGGTCATTATTTTCTATGGAAGTCTTGAACTCAACCAACTTGAAAGCTCATGATCACTCAAGATAGTGCAGCTTGGGTAATATATATATTGAGACTGATCAAACATGTTGTTGCTCTTCTCATCATCTTCCACAAGCTGCTTCACCTTCCACCCGGTGGGTTATTAGTTATAGAACATATCATTCTAATGTTAATTTTATATTACGATATGTATTATATTTTATGATAATTTTTTTTGGATTTTTTTTAATTATTTAGAGTTAATTATTATTTTTGACTCAAGTCGAAGGCGAGCCAACTTTTAATTATAAAAATGCCACCAGCTATTTCTCCCCCCTCCCCTAATTCTCCCTCCCCAACAATCCTTCACCTCCGCCGATCACCGATAGCCGCTGCCGCTGCCGCCCTCGCCCAATCCGCGCCGCCACCCTGACCTCACCCCCTCGCGTCGTTGCTTGCCCTCGCCACCCAATTGAATTAGCTCGAATCAGCCGATTCACGAACCGATTTGAATCGAATACCGATTTACCTATCTTTTTTGGCTCAATTCGCCTCTGATCTGATTTAAATTGGCCGATTCAAAGTTGAATCAGCTAATTTTTGCAATAGTGCTCAATGTCGGCCATGGTTTCATAGAGGTGCATATTCAAACATGAATATTTATGAATTAGACGAAATTTGAGACTCTTCCGTGTACCATTCATCACTAAATTATGATAAACAAAATGATAATGTACTCATAAACCCAAATTGATAATAATTTAATTTTTTCATTTTTTTATCTAAGACAATATCTAAACCATGCATTCCTCTCGGAACCGTTATTTGCATCCGCACGCTGTGGACGCTCTTGATAACGCATTGTGTCCTTACCGTCGAACACAGCCCATAACAAGAGCCCATTTACAAGTGCTTGTCTCAAATGGAAATCGGTTGCATGAGAACTGACAAAACCTGCTGTTTACGCTCATCGCTAGGGGCACTATATCCATCACCCTTGTGGTATGCATCTTCCACTGTGCGAGCTAGATTCATGGCCAAATTCCCCAAACGTTTAGGCAAGGTAGAAGGAACCGCACAACAGTACTCTTTCATCATCTTTCTCCGTGCTTCCTCAATCAATCCTTCCATGTGTACCTGGGCACTTGCTTCGGACACGCCGGCTTCTTTCATGAAACATTGCAAGCTTCCAGGAGCATCTCCTCTCTCTGCCTCAACCTGCTCCAACTTACAATAATGTGGCTTATGTAAATATATATTTTTAATCAATGCCACTTAATAGATATTGATGTTTAATGTTCCACATATACCTTGGAAGTTGCCAAGTCGTTGGATAGTCGGAAAATGGTGGAGGACAAGACTATAGGTTCGGGGTCTTGTTGTAAGAAGTCCATATCATTTATGTTGATCTTATGATCACCCAAAAGACAAAACGCATGGACTAGAATCAGAGGAGCCGTGCAAGAGATCAGTCCATTCTTTAAGTACTCTTCAAAGGACGGTGTGTATCCACTTCCAAACCATTTTGCCTCTACCATGAACGACTTGCACATATCTCCCCACTGATTTGAATAAAATAAAATTAAATTAAATTATGTTGCTTCCTTTATTTTTGTATTTAAAAAAATAAAAGAAGGAAATCGAGCTTCCATATATGATGATAAATACAGCATACACATTATCTGATCGATACCATTTTGCTGAGAAATGGAGTTATGTTAACTCCTTGCTCTTTCAGGATCTCATATGAAACTTGGTTTATAGTATTGAAGAGTGCCAGAAAACATATCTTCATATACTCTGGAAGTTGCCCAACTGCATCAATGTCCCATCTGTAACACCAAATAACATTGCTAATGATTTTAGTACACCATATACTTAATTATCGGCGATAGAAAGAGTGTAGAGTGCTTAGTATTATATATGTACCTGTCTACTGCATCAGTGAAAAGTTCAAGCTCATCAAGAGTGCCATAGACGTCATAAACATCGTCAATTGTGGTTATAAGAAGAAATATCTTGGCAAGTTGCTCTCTGCAATAGGCGTACTGTGGCCCGGGGATGGTTGCTAAGCTCCAGTAGTAAGCTTCCACACACCTGTCCCTAGCAAACTCAAGTTTAACTGCAAGCCCCATTTGTCTCCACCACCTGAATTAATATTTAAACAGCAGGCATGCAATGTGCACACCAAATGTTACGATTAGTAGCTGTCAAGAAGAAGCCTAAAATCAATATTGGCTATAAATATTTAAAACAGGGCTGAAATATTGCCGGTCACAAATTGGAATAAAAGACGTTGGCATCAAGAAAGATATTTGGTCATCAAAATTTTGTAATTTATAATCATAAAGATTTTAGTTTGGAATCCAAGTCTACAACGCTTTTTAGATGTCAAATAGAAGAAAAAGATATATGTAACATACTACATGCAAATTATTTAAACTCTAAAAAGAGTTTAATTTATTTCTTTACAATCCTTAACTTTTTCGGTCAAACTTTACGAACCACTCTAAGATTTAAAAACTTTATGATAAGTGACAATTGACTCCCATAACTAACGTTGTAAACGCTTTATATATATATATATATATATATATATATATATATATATATGTATGTATGTATATATGTGTGTATGTATATATGTATGGATGTATGTATGTATATATACCTTGAGAGAGACTTGAGCTCGTCTTGGTGTTTTGCTTGCTCCGTATTGAAGTTGAGCTGAGCCATTTCCAGCAAGCAAGGTTCCATTGCCATGGAATCCTCTAATCTCTTTTCATATATTCCAATGTAAGATTTAATTGCTGGCCATGGAATCCTTTTGTTCACAGGAACCTCCATTGCACTCTCAACCTCTGCCTTTAAGCTCTGGTTGACAATACAATCTTTCAGCAGGTTGTCTTTAAGATGAAGAAGAGAGAAATCCTTTGCCTCTTGAAGAAGGCTCTCCCCATTAAACCAAAGCTGTGAGGCCTCATACAAGCTCAACAAGCCCTTCACGTCATTGAATAGATATTCCTTGAATTCACCCTTCTCATCCACAAACTTCCTAAACACATCTGTGTCATATTTGACAAAACTATTACAAACTTAAACTTATAAGCACAAGATGTATATACATATATATATCTAACTAAATCTACTTAGACTACCAATTATGTAGAATATGAAGTTACCTTGAGACACTTCACAACCATGCTGCCGGAGCAGACGAAAATACAAAGCTGTTTCATAGAGACCATGATCATTCTGAATTCCCATATCTGTGCTACTTGTCATGGCATCCAAGATGCTATTGATCTCCTGCTCAAAGTGATAGCCAAGACCCAAACGTTGGATGGTATCAACCTTTTCCATTTGCAGCAATGGCCGCACCTCCTTGCTAAACAAACTGCAAATGGCCTCCTTCTTGAGCTCCTCTATTCGTTTCATGCTCTTATCTCCCTGCATGCGTCAACACCAAACACTTCATTAGACACGAAAAGAAAAGTAAGAACTAAATAGAAAGAAAGGCACACGGTTGAATATTACAATATTACAATTGCTGCCGAGTGCTTGTATGGCATCATAATCCCACGAGCTGGGCTTGTAGTTAGCTGACCGGCGAGTAGTACCAACAACTTGAATGGTTTCAGTAGAGTGGCCAAGAGAGGCAAGCTTGCTTTTTACCACCAAGCATGGAAGAGAAGCCATTGAACTGCTTAATTAGTAAATGACAACCCAATAATACGAGATTGTTGAACTTTGGAGTAGATGATATTCATGACTGCTCATATTTATAGCAGGCTTGCGTGGTAGTACTAGAGCCGGAAATATACTTCTTGGCAACACCGGGTGTGACTTAAGATAAATCCCATGGTGTAATTTCTTTGTATGAAAGAAAAAGCAATGTTATTCCTTCCAAAAGTGCAATAATATTTGAATTTTATTGCTCTAATATTTGATCAAGAACTCATTTTTTTTATTTTGCCCACATTTTCTTCAATAAATTAAAGTGTGGCATTTGATATATATATATATATATATATATATATATGTACATCAAAAGCAAGCTTGCCTCTCTTGGCCACTCTACTGAAACTGTTCAAGTTGTCAGAGAGAAGCCATTGAACTGCTCAGTTAGGCCTTTGGAGTCGATGATATTCATGACTGCTCATGTATTTATAGCGGGCTTGCGGGATATATCCCATGGTGTGACTTAAAAAATTTATTGGTTTAATATTTGATCAAGGGCTCACATTTTCTTAGATAAAATAAAGTAATTGTTGGGACTGATTTGATCCTAGGAAGTTTGAAGCCAAAAACAAAAGAAATGTCAAAAAGGCAACTGACAGCTGATGGGTTTGTCGGTGACGCAGCTAACAGCCAAAAAAAGAAAAAAACGTGACAACAACTTTTTGAATAAAATATTAAAATTCATGACAAGCCTTTATATCTTATCCGAAATAATTTTGGATCCTACCTTTTGAATATATAATTTATTAAAAAATATTTAAATTAGACATAAATTTGGATTGATCCAACCCGAATCCTATTTGAATAAATAATATTTTATAAAATTATATTTTAGCCAATGGGGTCAGATATAAATTTTAAAAATTCAGATCAAATATAGATATAGAAAATAAAATAAATTTAATATTTAAATTCGGTTACAAATTTAGATAGAACCATATCCAATCCATATTCAAATGCATATTTGACCCGAACCCATCCGGATTCATAACTGACTAGAACCCAGCCATCCATATTCATGCCATGCCCAATGTCATGTAGTACACCATGATCAAATTTTGGGACAATTCCGAGCAACAATGAAGATGAATGATCATTATAGTTTAACAATTTTGACACCGGGTCACAAAACTCTTTTCCCATTGAATATATGATCACTCGCGTATCCAGCATCTAATCCTTAGTTCGCAGCCATGAACTAGATGACATCAAAAGATCAAAAGCAAGAAATAGGAAACTGGTATTTGATAAGACACAAGTCATCTAAAGTGTACTCTTCTGTATGTTTAGACATTGTTTAAAGTCTGAAGTGCACGCTATTCACTAGCCAAAGGTAAAGATATAGTGTTATCGTGTACATATGAGACCTTCCTCTCATCCTACTACCCAAACATAAAGTGCACTCTATTTTTTAACTATGCAAGCTTCCAATGCCCTGCCCTGCTTGCTTATCTTGCAGCCCTGATTTTACGTGTTCCAATCCTCCTCCTTTAGCTTCTACTCAAACCATATAACTACCACCATCCACGAGAGAGAAACTGCTCTCTCCCCCTTATAACACTTACCCAGAACTTTTTTGTTATCACTTAAGTACATACATTCTTGTTTATGCATTGATCAACAGTTACCACTCCAGTTTATCTCGAAAAAAAAGATCGTTGTGATACTGCTGGCCATGAATATAATTGTAGTAGGAAATGGAGAGAGCATTCAGAGAGCTGATTTTACCAGAGAACTTGTATTCGGAACAGCCTCGTCTGCTTATCAGGTGACATTCCCCATTTTTTGTACTTTTTCGTTGTGAAAATGTCAGCCACATTGACAGAGTTATTGAAGAGTCTAAAAAACTGAAGGATATGATATTGATAGTTTGAAGGAAACAGAGGAATAGGGTACACACCTTTTCATGTAGTATTTCACAAGGCGAAAGTAGTGTCTATATATTGCTCAATGACCAACAAATACTCCAAAGAAAGCTATTATATATCAAAAATGCAGGGAGACAGAGTTGATGGAGAACTTAGGAGTGGATGCTTACAGGTTTTCCATCTCTTGGTCACGACTCCTCCCAAGTAAGACCTTACAAAATCAGGAACTATACCTTTACAACCAGGGTTTTTTGTTGAGTCAATTATCCTTTCTCTGCAGATGGAACAGGAGAGGTCAATGTACAAGGATTGAACTTCTACAACAGCTTAATTGATGCTATTTTTGAAAAGGGTATTTATTTCTCATAACCACCGCATTATAACAATAAAGACTTACATCTAGAAACACTATCTCATAAGTTTCTAAAAACCTGCAGAAACGCTAGAGAAACAAATATAATTTACCTGTTTGACAGGAATTCAACCATACACTACTCTCTATCCCTGGGACCTTCCCCAGGCTCTGGAAGACAAGTATGATGGATGGTTAACCAGTCGGATAATGCAAGCAATTTGTTATACTATACATAATAATATAGACTAATTCACTATTTAAGCAACCTTTATAAATATAATTCTGATTATTTTAACCTAGAGAGGACTTCCGGCATTATGCCGATACCTGTTTCAAAGCTTTTGGAGACAATGTGAAGCATTGGATCACTTTCAATGAACCCCATGGATTCTCACTACAAGGCTATGACACAGGCCTGCAAGCTCCTGGCACATGCTCCATTTTTCACCATCTTCACTGTAGAAAGGGAGAATCTTCAACCGAACCATACGTAGTAGCTCACAATGTTTTGAAGACTCATGCTGCTGCATACCATACTTACTGTTACGGGGTTAATTGCAGGGCGTCCATAGGGTGCTAGGGTTTGGCGGTTGTCCCTAGTCATCCCGAGTCCGGAGTGGGTGGCTGACGCTGCCTGTGTGGTGAAACAATTTACCAAGTGCTAATAGGTGTTATAGTTGCAGGCAAGGAAGGACTGAGGTTGAACGATGGACCCCGACTTGGTGCTGGGACATGTAGCAGCAGATGTGTCGGCAGCAAGTACCGAGCATAGCACTACATGGCGCCAAGGAAACCTCAAGATGGTTCGGGGCAGTTGCATGACCAGCAGCTGTGGACGAGCAATGCCGAGCATGGGTGGAGCGAGGTCGTGACCATGACCGAGCGTGCCTATGTGAGTACCAAGCATGTGTGTGATATGGGTCGAGCAGTGTCGAGACCCGTGGTCGGGCGCGATCAAGCGTGATCGAGTGGCGCCGAGGAGTCTGGTCGATGCCTGGAGCGAGCATGGTGCCGAGCGGGTTCGGTGCGTGCACGCTGCAGCATGCCGAGGTTTATAGCGCTACAATTAGCGACACGAGCGAGCAGCGTGCACGGGTGCCATCAGCCAGCGCGCGCACGCGCGGTGCAAACTGTTGCACGCGAGCGAGCATGCGCGAGCACGCTGGGCCGAGACGTGCGAGCGTGAACGCGACTAGCGGCGAGGTGCGTGCAGTGACTGGTGCACGAGCGATGCCGACACAAATACCGGTATTCAGACATGGTAACGGGCTAGGCGGTTCGGCATGGACCGTGTTACGGTATTTGGTGCGCACACAGCGGCTAGGGGTTGGCACGAGAGGTTGATCGGGAGTTGGCTCAGGGTTGAACCAGTAAGGTTTGACCATGTAGCTGGCATGTTTATCTGCATTGGTGGATTCCAGGAATTGCAGATAGCGTTGTGGCTAAGATCTTGTGAATATATGATCTTCTCCACGAGCCAATGAGAGATTGGTGGTGACTCATTGGAGATAAGTTCGACACAAGTCTTAGAGATAAACATGGGAGAATCTGGATGCTATGTTGGACTAGAGAAGATCTCCGGCGGATATGGAGAATATCCGGTTGCAAATAACACATCTAGGCGTATTTGATGAAGACAACTTCAAAAAATACAAGGCAGAACAAGAAGAAGACAATTGACAGAGCAATTGTGAGGATCTGGACGACGTGCATTCTTTGTGGAGGAGAATACCCTGATTGAGCAAGGAGATCGTTGGGTGTTGCTGCAGCCTACTCATGGAGTTCGAGTGGGGACATCTGGTGGACGACTGCTAGTTGTGTGGTCGTGCATCTGCCTTTGGGGTCAGGTGCGTGTCTAGTTTTGTAGCAACCTCGTTGCATTTGATTAGTGCATGTTATTGGGTTGATCAAGGGATCGACCTTGGGGTTGTGAGGTAGTTGCTTAGGCGAGTTGAGAGGCTAGGTCGTGGGGTTGCATGTCCACGACCAACAAGTGGTCAAGGTGGGTGATTGCTTATAAATATCCTTTGTTTATTGATTGAATAAAGGTTGGGTGGATTCCCGTAATTTAGTAGTGTGATTGTCGCATTTGGAAGCCAAGGTGCTGGACCATGATTCCGGGTCTGGTGCGCGTCGGGTGTGGATGACCGGCACTTGGGGTGAGCATACTACATGTATCTTGGTGCGTGTGTTGCAGCATGCCACTGCATACGCTGGATTTGGTGATCGGTATCGGCAGTTCGCACAACGAGCGCTATCGGCAGTTGAGCGCGTGCTGCTAGCCGGGTGTGCAAGCCTTCACGAGGGCGCTACCCTTCATAGTGCCGCTACAAACAGCGGTACTCGGCTGTGCGTGGCAGTGAGGCTGGTGTTCCCAGGAGGGGAATACACCGCACGGGCTAGAAACAACTCCATGACACTTACCATACTTATTTCAAGGTGCACCTTTTAGGCATCACTGTAGCTGTTTCAGTCAATTAACCGTGATGCAGTTGTTAGAATATAAACCTGCAGGAAACTCAAGGAGGACTCATAGGAATTGCCCTCGATGCAAAATGATATGAGCCATTTTCTGGTAATGAAGAAGATAAAGATGCTGCAAACAGGGCTATGGACTTTGGCATTGGATGGTAAGTGAAACAAAACATGATGGAAAGAATTATTAAGCCAATTTACCATAAGAAAAGAAACAAAGTTTGATGCTTGAAGCAGGTTCTCGGATCCAATCTTCTTCGGCAGTTATCCTTCACCAATGAGAGAACGTGTTGGAAACAGACTGCCAACAATCACTACTGATGCTGCAAACTTGATAAAGAACACACTAGATTTTGTGGGTAGAAACCACTATACAACCCTGTATGTTTGAAACGAAAGAAGTTCCATACCTAGTCTCATTTTACAAGATGCCCTAGCAGATGCTTCAATACTAACAACAGGTATCAGCCAATAAGATTTGCATGAATATAAACGAATTCCGCATTCTGATCATGGTCTGATCTCCATTCAACACTTACAAATTTTCAGCAACTAGAAACAGAAAACCGATTGGAGAAAGAGTACGCTCTCACTTTGATGCAGTTGCTAAATTATATTTTGGAATCACCATTTTCAGAACTAAGATATTGTCCACATGAAGGTTTGATTGCCTTCTACTGAAACTAGTAATCTACATAGGTAGGTTAAACATTTGGTGTTGATAAATTTGTACATTGGCGATAATTTCAGAATCAAGCTTCCATGTGGATCGAAGAAGATTGTTCCCAGTGGCTGCCGGGCTATGATCGGCCAAGTTGCCGGTGGAGGCCGAACTGAGAAGCCGATGCTGAAGGCTGGAAACGCATACCACAAATACAGAGTGAAGAGGAACTGCTGGCCCAAGGTGCGTGGTGTTGCAATGAATCCTGTGGAGCATCCTCATGGTGGCGGTAACCATCAGCACATTGGACACGCGAGCACTGTTCGTCGCAATGCTCCTCCAGGCCAGAAGGTGGGTCTTATTGCTGCAAGGAGGACTGGCCGTCTCCGTGGCCAAGCCGCTGCAACTGCAGCCAAGGCTGACAAATCTTGATGAAATTGAAAATTTTGAAGGTTTTCGTAGTATATACTCTCCCAATATGATATCCTTGTATAATAAAAAAATTTAACTTTAATTAAATTATACATATGATAAAACCATTATCAACAAACCTTTCTTTAAATTAAATAATCAACAAAAATAAAATTTAATTACGGAAGTGTACCTGAATCCATAATAGCAAAACGATTCTTCACTTCTTTAAGTTTTGATCTTCAAAATTTTACACCGATTCTTCAAATACAAAGTTCTTAAATGATGGGATACCAAAAAGAAAAACTACGGTGCGAATTCGGGGACCATAACCATATTTATTCGTATAACCGTATTTATCCATATCTTTCTTAATTCCAATTTAACCCATCATAAATTAGAAATTACGAAAATGGTATCTACACATATTTATCCATACTCATCTTAAATATATGTATCTCTACATATTTATCTTAAATATTAATGACTAATTAACCTTAACTTTAATAGATCAATTTAATTTAGGCATCAACCTTATTAATTGCATATGATACAATTATATACTTGTATATCCAAAATCTAACAATCTCCCACTTGGACTATATATATAAAGATAATTGTATATTACCGTATGAGCTCCAAAATAATATATAATATTCTTCCAAAATAACATATGTTATTCTTCCAAAATAACAATCTCGTCCATTAATTAATGTTAATATAGGATCAAGGCAATTTTTGATACATTTATCGTAACTAAACCTATCCATGGTCACATACATCAACATAATTAAATAACATGGATCAAGTATGGATGTATAGCATGAAAATTACATGTAATTTGATCTGAACATGTCTATTTTTAATTGGTCCAACCTTATGAGATCACCAAAATAGAGTGAAACATAAACCAACCAAATACCTCAACAAAACAAACTCCCACTAAAGTAACATATCATCAAATGATACAACACCCAGATAAGCAACATGCTCATGAAAGACCTTGGGCGGTAAACTTTTAGTAAGTGGATCCATGATAACTCTGGAAAAGAGTTATTATTATTTGCATTTTATATTGAATTTTTGTCATGTTTCGAGTTGTTTATATATCAATTTTATTAGTTTAGAAGTTTATTAGATATTATTAATAATGCGAGAAATTATTATGATTTTGCTGTAAAAAGTGCTAATTAATGCTGTTCTAACAAGGTATAAGAGTTAGAAGACGATCCTTAGCCAACTAATGGGAGTTTGTAGCATCTACTTTAAGGATAAGCGAGATCTTCTTAGAGATAAGCGTGATCTTCATGAAAATATGCTGTAAAGATCTTTAGAGATAAGGATATCCTTGGACGTTAGGGATAAGCATGATCTTCGTAAGATATTCTTAATTATCTTTAGAGTTATGGATAAACACGGAGAAGTTCTATATAAGGGGACGTCCTTTTGTGAAAAAAGGAAGAGAACAACATTAGACGGCTAAGAGACGGCACAAAAGACAAGAGAAGGAAGATGAAGAATTTGGATCAGAAGAATAAGACACTTTCTCCAAAAGAGTTTTTCTTTATTTTGATTTACTTTTCTTTGTAGTTAAACAATGTCTTCCATATCACAAATGAATTTCTTGTGTTTAATCAAAAATTTTATAGAGTAATTCTTTTCTAAGATTTTCAATAACAACTAGTGCATAGATTAATAAAAGTTATTAATTTTTATCTATGTCATTATGATGTTAGATTATCTATTTTATTCTATGCATTAATGCTATCATTAGCGTGATCACCTATTGATTGATCTAGAGATTTGATATTGTTTAGAGATAGAAAGATTAAATTTGTCAATGAATAAAATAGCTTTTGTTCATCTATTTTACGTGATTCACATATGAGATATAGATATACTCATATGTCTTGGGTAACTGTTAAGGGCAAAACTTAAAGTATCATTTTGCATACACAATTTCATAGAGATATAGGAGTTGGGTGCGAGTGATAAGTTTATGGTAAATCTAAGAGATGTCATAAATAATTAATTCTCGTGCTAATAATCCAAATATACAATTCATAGGTAAAAGTTATAACTTTAATCATATAAAGCACTAGGTGATATTGAAAATCCTAGGTTTGTCGTCTTGAAGTTAGTATTTGATTTAAATATTGCATTTTAGATTAGTTTAGTTTTAGTTTATAATTAAATCACTCTTTGAATTTTTCTTTCAATTAAGTATAATTAATTAAATTAATTTTGGTCACTGAAAATTTCTAATAATAATTCCTCGTGGGACGATACTTTCTTATCAATTTATTACTTGATTCGGCACATGCACTTGCGTTATAATTTTCACATCAAGTTTTTGGCGCTGTTGCCGGGGAATTAAACTAGAATTTGATTTTATCAGAAATTAGTTTGATTGTTTGCTTAAATTGTTCTCATCTCTTCTTAAGTTTTAATTTTTTTAATTTATTATTATTTAATTAGGTAGTGCGTAGTGCGTGCAAGGAGAAGGTACTAAGGAGCTAGAGCCATATAACCCAGAGATCGAAAGAACTTGTCGGCGACTACGTCAAGAGGCTAGAGTTAGGAAAGCAATGGAGGCAGAGCAAAGGAATAATAATCTTCCACAAGCAGCCAATGATGATAACACAAAAGCTCTCGAAGAGTTTGCACTTCCTGTTTTAGACGGATTACATTCAAGCATTCTCAGGCCACTAATTGAAGCAAATAGCTTTGAGTTGAAACCAGTGATGTTCCAAATGCTGCAGACTGTGGGACAATTTGCAGGACTAGCGCATGAAGATCCTCATACTCACCTGCTCAATTTTATTGCTATTTGTGATTCATTTAAAATGAATCAAGTGTTTGAGGAAGCTATCCGGCTTCGATTATTTCCATATTCTTTAGCTGGAAGTGCAAGATTATAGTAGAATTCACAGGCTCCTAATTCTATCATCACTTGAGATGAATTAGCGAGAATGTTTTTGCTTTAATATTTTCCACCGTCTAAAATTGTCAATTTTCGTAACGATATTACTTCTTTTGTGCAGTTGGATAACGAATCGCTTTATGATGCATGGGAGAGGTTCAAGGATTTGCTAAGGATGTGCCCATACCATGGAATTCCCCTGTGGGTTCAAATTCAAATATTTTACAATGGACTCCATGGACAAACTAAATCCATTGTAGATGCTGCTGCCAATGGATCCCTCATGAGTAAATCATACAAAGAGGCTAATGACTTATTGGAAAAGCTGGCATCTAACCATTATCAGATGGGGCAAGACAGAGTATTGAGAAAGAAGAGTGGAGGTATTCTCGAAATGGACACATTGACTTCTTTGTTTGCACAAGTGGCTGCTCTGTCAAAACAAATGCAAGCTTTAGGGATGAATGTTAATGTGAATTCAGTGAACATGATTGCAACTAAGTGTGACTGGTGTGGTGAAGGACATCCTACTGAGCATTGTGTCAACAATCCTGAATCAGTAAATTTTGTTGGAAGCTATACTAGATAGCAAAACAATCCTTATTCCAATACTTACAATCCAGGATGGAGGAATCATCCGAACTTTGCATGGGGAGGCAACCATGAAGATCACATTTATCTCTAAGAAGATCTCGTTTATCCTTAAAGTAGTTGCTACAAACTCCCATTAGTTGGCTGAGGATCATCTTCTAACTCTTATACCTTATTAGAACAGCATTAATTAGCACTTTTTACAGCTAAATCACAATAATTTCTTGCATTATTAATAATATCTAATAAACTTCTAAACTAATAAAATTGATATATAAAAAACTCAAAACATGACAAAAATTCAATATAAAATGCAAATAATAATAACTCTTTTCCAGAGTTATCAATCCACAACTATAGAGTTTGTCCTAATATGCTCTATAGAGACTTTACCGAAACTTTATCACTCTAAACTCTTTCTTTCATAACAAGGAACTTGATCTCTATATTTTTTGATTTAGATGAGCTCCTGTTGTTATTTGAATATGATACTGCAAACTAATTGTCACAAAATAACTTAAGTGGTCTTTCAATATTATCAATAATGCGCAGCCCTGTGACAAAATTCCGCAACCATATTCCATGATTGGATGCCTCATAACAAGCTATGAATTTAGCTGCCATGGTGGAAGAAGCTATGAGTGTCTGCTTAGCACTCTTCCAAGAAATAGCTCCTCCAGCAAGCAGGTAGACTGTAAGGACCCATCATTTTTTCACAATACTATGGGCCCAGCTGGCTAGGCGTTACTCGAAATTAAACCAAACCAACCCTGTAACGACCAGCTCTAACCGGTCCGGGCGTTACTCCATAGTCTTGGATCGTTTCCCAAAGCCACATGTATAACACAAGAAAATAAAAGGAAGTCCAATTTATTATCCATTCTCCTACCCTGAGTTCGTAAAAGAACAACCAACCATACTTGTAATTTTCCTTAGGTGAGCTGAAATCAAACAATCTTGATTAGCCTACATACCCATGTCGAGATCAAGCTCAATGTAGTTCTACAGGCTCTCAGGTCATTCTGAGATTAAAAATTTGTCTCCCAGTTCATTCTGAGATTAGTCGTTATTGACTGTCGATCCTTTCTGACATGTCCATTTTTTGCTGTCAGGTCCATTCTGACATATCCATTTTTGGTTGTCAGGTCCATTCTGACATATCCATTTTGGCTGTCAAGTCTATTCTGACATATCCATTTTTAGCTATCAGGTCCAATCTGACATATCCATTTTTTGGCTATCAGGTCCATTCTGACATGTCCATTTTTTGGCTGTCAGGTCCATTCTGACATGTCCATTATTGACTGTCAGGTCCATTCTGACATATCCATTTACAAAACACAAAACAAACACTGGACCCCAAAGACTCGCAGTAGTTCATACCAAGCAGTCGACAAGAACCCCATGCATAAAACACTAGGGATTAACAAAGGCGTCTCCAACAAAACTTTGCATGCAAGAATCCAAATGGAAACAAATAAGATGAGGGATGAAATACTCACACAGTAATGGGGAGGTCGCCTGGGATGGAGATGATGCCTGAAATACTCCCTCCTCCTGCATATATATACACTTCAACCATTCCCTCCATTAAATTCTCATACCCCATCATCCATTGGTATTTCCTAGGTTCAATGAGCCCCTTCATTAAATTCTCACACCCCATCATCCATTCATGAATAGGTATTTTCTAGGTGACCTTAAGTCGAACCATGACCGGTCGACTTGATAACCAACCATATCGGTTCATCTATATTTATTTCATAATATTTAGGTTCCGGTCTTGTAATAAAAATCATGTTTTTTACATAGACATAGCTTGACATCCACTAAAATCAGAATTAGAATACCCAATGATCTCAAGTTGATCTGACTTTCGATAGGTAAGCATGTAATGTTTGGTTCTCTGAAGATACCTTATGACTCTTTTGGCTGCTATCCAGTGATCCAATCCCGGATTCCAACAATACACGCAATATCTGGACGCGTACATACTTGAGCATACATAAGACTTCCTACTATTGAAGCATAGGGAATCTTTTGCATTTCATTTCCTTCTATGTCATTTTTAAGGCACTGATTGAGACTGAATTTGTCTCCTTTAGAAACAGGGATATCTCCTGGTTTACAACCTTGCATGCCAAATCTCTTAAGCACTTTTCTGTATAGGTCTTTTGTGAAAATCCAAGTATACATCGAGAACGATCCCGATGTAGTTGAATTCCTAATACAAAAAACGCATTTTCAAGATCTTTCATTTCAAATTTCTTTGATAAAAAACTCTTGGTTTCGTGCAAGAAACTTATATCATTACTGGCAAGCAATATATCATCAACATATAAAACCAGAAAAATATACTTACTCCCACTAAACTTATGGTATATACAATCATCAATAACATTCATCTCAAAACTAAACAAGAGAATCACTTGATGAAATTTGTGATACCATTGATGAGAAGTCTGCTTAAGTCCATAGATGGATTTCTTTAATTTGCATACCATATTCTTTGAACCTCCCGATACAAAGTTTTCTAGTTGCACCATATAAATTGTTTCATCAATGTCACCATTTAGAAATGCAATCTTTAGATCCATCTGATGTAACTCAAGGTCAAAGTGTGCCACTAATGCCATAATTATTCTGATTGAGTCTTTCAATGAAACTGGAGAGAAAGTCTCATTATAATCGATGCCTTCCTTTTGAGTAAAGCCCTTTGCAACAAGACGAGCCTTATATCTTTCTACATCACCTTTCGAATCCCTCTTGGTTTTAAATATCCATTTACAACCAATAGGTTTCGCACCTTCAGGCAATGGAACAAGATCCCAAACGTCATTAGCTTTAATGGACTTCATCTCTTCATTCATGGCATCAATCCACTTTTGAGAATTAGAACTCTTCATGGCTTGATGAAAGTTGATTGGATCATCTTCCACCATTCCAGTGTTATCCTTATGTTCTTAGAGAAAGATGATATAATCATTTGAAATTGCATTTCTCTTTTCTCTTCTGGATCTCCTCAATGGCATTTGCTCTTGAGGTTGTTGAGTTTGCTCTTCAGGTATAACTTGATTAGGGAGATTCTCGACATTATCTTGTAATTCTGATATTGTTTCTTGAACAACATCAGGAATATAATCCTGATCCTGATTATTGTCAAGAACAATCATGGGAAGAGAATCAGATTCTTCTTCAAAGACAAAGTCTCTAACTTCATTTCCCCATCCAAACTCAATATCCTCAAATAACTAGGCATTTCTCATCTCAAAGAATGACCTTATTGTGGGATCATAAAACTTATACCCTCTAGACCGTTCAGAGTACCCAACAAAATAACTGCTAACTGTTCTTAAGTCCAGTTTCCTTTCATTTGGCCTATAAGGCCTTGCTTCAGCTGGACAACCCCAAATGTGTAAATGCTTAATACTAGGTTTTTTTCCAGTCCATAATTCATAAGAGGTCTTAACTGTTGCCTTTGTTGGTACTCTATTAAGAAGATATGTTGCTGTCTTTAGTGCCTCACCCCAGAGTGAATCAGTAAAGTAGTATGAGCAATCATATTTCTCAGTATGTCCTTTAATGTTCGGTTTCGTTTCTCAGCAACACCATTCATGCTAGGAGTACCTGGCATTGTGTATTGTGGGACGATTCGCACTCTTCTAGAATTTGGCAAATGGTCCTGGACATTGTACACCTGATCCATCATATCTACTGTCACGGGCCGCTCTCTATGGACAAAATTTATCGCCCCAACAGCAAACCGCGCGGCGTGTTTCGCTCCCGAAACACCAGCCTCCCTTCAAAGTACGCAACAGAAACCCCACTACACGTGTAGCGGGACGATCTCTACAAGAGACCCGAAGCCACCCCCTGCGTTCCTGCAAATCACGACGCACGCCGAACACGAATACCGGCACCCAAATTGCCCAGTGCACGATATCGTTCGGTACCGATAGATAATTCTCAAAACTTCCACAATAGCAAACCAAGCAAGTAGTATGTAGCGACTCCGATCGATCACCCAATGTCGATCCTGACACCAATCCCCTGATCGGTATCGCAGCAAGTTCCCGGAATCAAAGAACGCCGCTAGTACCCAAAATCAGACGCCAACACCACAATTACGGAACCCCGGTTCCAACCTTGAATTAAACACAAAACAAGGATACAGCAATCACCCCTATGATCGCTTACACCATGGACATGCAAACCCCACGGTGTTCAACTCTTCCCCTGAAGAGTAGCGAGAACTAGAGCACCCACACTCACAATCGTCCTCACAAATCACAACCCCGAGCAGCCACCCACGACCTACTCGTTTACATGCAAAACCCTCAACCAAGTAATGCAAACTAGGTTATGAGAAGAACCACGTCGTACCTCCAATCACAGCACACACGACCAGCAACCCTATGCCGTCGAACTCGTGAAGAATCAACTCCCGGAATTGATCTGCAGCACTCCACGACTTTGCTTGATGAGGTTTCTCTCTTCTCCACAAGAAAGACCACGACGCTCCACCAAGACCCCTCTCAGCAGTTCTTCCTTTTTTTCTCACGTTGGCTCCTCCTTCTATAGAAGTCTCCACGTTGTTACAATTCAGTTCCAAGATAAACTGTAATCTGAGCATAATCTTTTCCCAAAAGATTATCTCCAAGATCTCCCACGAACCTGGACTTCCTTGACGTCTCAATTCAATCCAGCCCTCGGCATGCTTATCTTCAATTCAGTTGCAATCTTATCTCCAAGATTCCGATCAAGATCTCCCTATCTCTATCTGCAAACAAAGTCCAGCACTGGTAGTTAGTTACAACCACCACGTCCAACCACCCTGGCTCGACCCAAGTCTTCGGCTCGACCAAAGCCAGCAAACCTCGTGCACGTCCCAGACGCACCACCGATAACCCCTGCTACCGATAAACCTCTAGTACCGATCAACTTCCATCCATCGATCATGCTGGTGCAGCCAGACCCTCGCTACCGATCACGACTCGATCAGCTCGCACCAGCTCGGTCACGTGCGTGCGCACTTGCTACCGCTACTGTCGCACTTGAGTCGCACCGCAACCTCGCTATGTCTCGGTCATGGCTCGATCATAAACCCCGCTAGCGCCCAATGCTCGCGCACGCTGCACCGCTGTCTCGGCAGCGCTCGATCATGCTCGTTCAAGCCAACGCCTCGCTAGCGCCAATGCTCGAGCACGCTGCACCGATGTCTCGGCAGCGCTCGATCATGCTCGTTCACGACGCACGCCAGCATCGAACCAGCGCACACCCGGCACTCCCGTGATCCGCACGTAGCGATCAACCTCGAGTCCTCGTGCTCGGTTCTCGGCACCAATGCTCGATCATGATCCGACGCCCAAGTGCTCGGTCACCAGCACCTGTCTCGATCATCTTGAGGTTTATTTGGTCTCCGACCTGACTCATGCTCGGCACTCCGTTACCTGCAACTGCAACACCGTGTTAGCCTCAACCAGTTGTTTCACCACTCGAATAGCCCCGTGCTACTCGTGTCAGACCCGGCATGCATGGGAACAACTGCCCAATCCCGCGCACCCGGCACGGTCCTCGGACTAAAGGCTGTAACATCTACCATAGTATTCACCACCACGGTCAGATCTGATAGCCTTAATAGTTTTGTCAAGTTGGTTCTCAACTTCAGCCTTATATGCCTTAAACACGTCCAATGCTTGAGACTTCTCATGAATGAGATAAAGGTAACCATAACGAGAATGATCGTCTATAAACGTAATAAAATATTGTTGACCATTCCAAGAAGCCGTAGAAAATGGCCCACAAATATCCGTATATATTAATTCTAAGATGCTTGAAGATATATTGGCACCTAGTCTCCTTATATTTGTTTGTTTTCCCTTAATGCACTCAATATAGACTTGAAAATCTGATAAATTAAGAGAATCAAGAATTCTATCTGACATAAGTCGTTCAATTCTTTGTTTAGAAATGTATCTTAAATGCTTGTGCTAAAATAAAGCAGAATTCTCATTGGTTAATTTTCTTTTCGTACCACTTAAACCCACATGCAAAGTTTCATTAAAAGATGCAATAGTATCAAGTAAATATAGATTATCATAAAAAGACAAGGAACCCGTACCCACAATATTTGAATTTAAAAAAAGACTAAACTTATTATTTCTAAATAAACAAGAATAACCAAATTTGTCCAATATAGAAATAGAAACCAAATTCCGTCTAAAAGACGGTACTACATATGTCTCTTTCAAATCCAAATAATATCTTGTCTTCAATAATCTAAAACTCCTATTGCCTCAACTATAACTGAGTTGTCATTACCCACATAGATGAATCTTTCAGCATCATTTGGCTTTCGGTAACTCAAGCAACCCTGCATTGACACACTTATGTGAGTAGTATCACCCGAATCTAGCCACCAAGTGTGTATTGGTACTGAAACTAAATTAACCTTAGAACAAACAAAATTACGAAATGGACCTTTATTTACACACCAAGTGTGATACTTAGTGCATTCCTCCTTCATACGTCTAGGTTTACCACAAAAGAAAAACAGCAAGAAGCCTGATTTTTTTCTTATTTTGTCTTGATAGGTACTAGCCAAGTGAGTACTTTCAGCCTGTTCTTGCTTCAACCTTTCTTCTTCTTGTACACAATAAGAAATGAGCTCATTAAGAGTCCATTTGTCCCTTTGACAGTTGTAACTGACCTTGAATTGACTGAATTGTGCCGGAAGAGAAATTAAAACTAAATGCACGAGCAAATCTTCAGATAGCTCTAACCTTAGTGCTTTTAGTTTTGAAGCAATATTTGACATCTCTAAGATGTACTCTTTTATGCTTGTTTTGCCTTTAAACTTCATTGAAATCAAATTTGACAAAAACGTACTTGTTTCAGCCTTATCGTTTTTTACAAAATGCTTTTCAATTTCTTTAAGAAACTCACTGGCTATAGTAACCTTTTCAGACACATACCCCCTGAAGGTTTCCGAAATCTCACGCTTCATGATCATAAGACTCGTGTGATTTGAGCGTTCCCACTTCTTAATGTCCCGTTTTTCCTCAATGGAACTTTTGTCCGTAAGAGAAGAAGGTTGTTCAATCCTTAATGCAAGGTCAAGATCCATGCAGCCGAGAACGATTATCACGTTCTCTTTCTAATCCTTAAAATTATCTTTAAGCATAAGAACTGAATTGATGTTGGCAGAAATCATATAAGCAGATTGATTAACTGAATCCATAGAACAAAACAACATGCCCATAATAAGATTAATAATTCAAACAATAGTTAATCCCATCGGCAGATACCTAGCACAACATTAATATTTAGTCTTTGGACAGAAATATTAATTTGTAAGTGGTACTCTCAGTGCAATAATCAAATATGGACAATAAATCCTATCAAATAATAAACCTTCCTTTGGGCCAATTTATTATCCACATGGAAACTTGATAATTATCTCATATTTATTACCGCAAATGAATATATAATTTTGTCGAATATTAACCTTCCTTTGGGCTGATTAATATTCGCATGAATCATATACCCACAGTCGTCTTAATATTTTAAAATATATTAATTTCTACAAAAGAGGCTACTTTGGCAGTATATTGTAGTCCTTAATAAATTTTAAAATATTAATCATAACTGAACCATAATTTGAATTTAATAATCCCAAATAACATAAAACTGAAAAAGGTTATAAAAATATCTTTATTTGGAAAATTTTGAAATTATAACCTTTTGTAACTTTATTGTCCATCATTTGATATTTTACCAAAAGAGGACCTTGATTTGAGAACAAATATCCCATATACAATTTCTTGTAATTTCCTTACCCACTGAAAATACAAAATTTAGGGTTATTCCCAATGGGTAAAGACCAAATCAATTTGTTCTCGTAGATAGAAGTGATAAATAACAGAATATTTCTCAAAGATCGAAATTATTTGATTAATGAATAAACAATATCACCCTTTTGTTTAATAAGATACCAAAGTGGATGATTGACTCATTAAAAAAATAAATAAATACAAATCAAATTAATTCTCAATGATCTAATATGAAGAAGCTCTGATGCCACTTGTAGAATAAAAAAACTTTAACTTTAACTAAATTATACAGATGATAAAACCATCATCAACAAAACCTTTCATCAGATTAAATCATCAATTTAATTACGGAAGCGTACCTGAATCTATAATAGCAAAACGATTCTTCACTTCTTTAGGTTTTAATCTTCCAAATTCTACACCGGTTCTCCAAAGCCAAAGTTCCTGGATGATGGGATAACAGAAAAGAAAAACTACGGTGCGAATTCAGGGACCATAACCGTATTTATTCGTATAACCGTATTTATCGTTATCTTTCATAATTCCAATTTAACCCATCATAAATTAGAGATTACGAGAACGGTATCTACACATTTATTTATACTCATCTTAAATATATGGTATCTCCACATATTTATCTTAAATATTAATGACCCATTAACTTTAACTTTAATAGATCAATTTAATTTAGGCCCAAACCTTATTAATAGCATATGATATAATTATATATTTGTATATATACGTCCAAAATCCAACAATCCTATCTCTCGGGGATTATCATGTCATGTCTTTAGGCGTTTTGGAGGAAGCACATCCATATTTTTTTCTGGATCTTTGATGAGGTGCAAGTATTGTTTCAATCATCTTGGTTTTCTGCTTTCGTTTTTCATGTTATGTCTCCGCACGACAACTTCGAGTTTTGTTGAGTTCACTTGTGATTGTGAAATCCATGGTCTGGAGGTATTTGCTGTACCTTTAACTATAACTGAAAAGGAAAGATTTATAATTCAAATGGAAATAAATCTAAGCTGATTTAGGCTTTGGCAGCAAGTATTGTTGCACGAGTTGAATGAACATATGTGCTGCTGACTCCTTTGGGCCTTTGCAAGAAACCCACAAACAAACAAGTAGAGCTTACCTATGTCACTGAAGTGTTTGACGAGAAACCCATAACCAACAAGTCGACTATATCAAACCAGTTACCGATGTCAAACAGTCAAAGCCAATTTAACTCGGCCTCATTCGAGGAAAACTATCTCGACTCACTCGCATCGGTCTTGGTAAAAGAAACGGTAGCAAAAACGGCGACGAATAACTCAATGAACTGGCCGACATGGGAACCAAACTCACTCGACTTTCATCCCTGGGCTCAAAAGAAATTTATAAATAAAAAAAATAGAGCAAATATCATTTAATCTTCTTAAAATAGGTCAAATTATTACTTTATTTTTAAGATTAAGTCAATTGGTCGCTTAACCCCTCTTTGTAAAAAGTAAATCGGATTAATAAGTGATATGACGTCACACCACAATTTACGATTCACTACAATAAAATTAATTATAATTAATTAATGTATAAAATAAAAAATATGTGACAAACTAAATTATTGTTTTATTTAATTTTTTATTAAGACCATTTTTAATTATATTTGAGACAAAATATTATTATTTTTTATATATGGGTTAAAAATCATGGTTGCATGAATCGGGATCGGAATCGGAATCGGTTTTTCAGGGAGTCAGAATCGGAATAGGAATCAGTCTGAATCGGCCAAGAATCGATTCAGTTGAATCGGTCCAAATTAATTTAATGGGTCATATATAATAATTTGATAATTCATAATATAAATATATTAAGATTAGGTATTGATGTTATTTTGATATTATTCTGTGTATCATAGTTTATGATATTTTTAAATATTTTTTAAGATTTTTTAAAATTATTTAGAATTAATTATTATTTTTAACTCGAGTTAGACTCGAGTCAACTTTTAATTACGAGAATGCCACCCTCCGCTCTTTACCCCTGCTGCCGCCGGCAGCTCAGTCGGCGGCGATGTCGGCAGCGCGGTCAGACGAACAGTCGGCTGCCCGGAGTCAGCAGCAGAGTTGGCGGCGATTCGTCCATCATAGCCCGATTCGGTGGGGTCACACATCGGCGGCGACGTTGCGAGGTCGGCAGCCCGGACGGCGGCTAGCCCGGAGTCGGGGACGCACTGCGGAGGGCGGAAACGGGGCGGCGGCAATCGGACAAGCGGCTGCGGTGTGGGGGGAGCGGGTTTGATTTTAAGTTTTTAAAATCTAAATTACCATTTTACCCATGCTTAAATAATTTAATAAAAATCATACATAGAGTATTTTAGTAATTTCCTAAAAAATCGATTCCGATTTAAATCGGCCGATTCCGATTCCGAGTTAAATCGGTCGGAATCAGAGCGAACTCGGCCGATTCCGAGGCCAATTCGAGGCCTACCGATTCGGCCCCGAAATCAGATCGGCACGATGCCGATCCGATTTAAATCGGCCGATTCCGCACGGTATCGGCCAATTCGTGCATCAGAGTTAAAAATTAAAGTTATAAATAAAATAAAATATTTTATTATTTATGTTAATTTTTATATTTAAATAAAATAATCCCCCGAGTCCCAAGTAGTCGAGCCCCAAATCCCCGCCGCCGCACACCCGCCGGTCAGCATCGACGGCATAGCCCTTCAAAGTCTCCACCTTTGAGCACCGAATTCTCGCGTCGCGACTCTCTCTACCCTTCTTTGTACCAAAGTCGGCATCTTTTTCGTTGAATTTGCAGAGATTTGAGCTTTTTCCCCACAGAATCGAGCTTCGTTGAGGAAGGAAGTGGGGGTTGTGAATTGGATTGGTAGAATGAAACGAGGATACTACGAAGAGGCTTCGTCGTCGGCACCTCCACAAGCTCGTCCGCGTTTGAATTCGGCCGAAGGTAAGTGTTGTTCGATTTCAAGCTTCGAAAAAGGTTGCGTTGAGTATGCTTTGTTGGTTCTCTGATAATGGTTGTTTTATTATTGTTGGAGCTGCTTGGCTCTTCTTGTTGTGTTTGTGGTTTATGTTGCGTGTCAAGAGTGTAAAATCTATTGTTTACATGTATGTATGTATGTATGTATGTATATTAGATGAATCTCAATTCTTTGATGAGGAAAGCACCGAGAGTTTTGTACGTAAAGTGGCTGATCATTACAGTGCAAGAACAAATCGGACTTTGGAAGAGCGTGAGGCCAGCCCAATAATTCACTTGAAGAAGTTTTGTACGTAAAGCACCGAGGGTAATGTTCCGTTTCAATTGTTCAAGCAGGATTATTAAGATTCGCTCTCTTGTTACGACTGTGACAAAATTGAGGTATCATTATTATTTCCACTGCTTGGCTGAAAATATCTGTTTTTTTATTTGTTTTTGTGATTTAAAACTTTGTGCATTACATGAAATTTATTGTTCAATTGCATTTAAGTTTCTCCCAGATGCTGTTCTGTTCTTACGCTAGTAATACTTAATCTTTGTTTTTCCTTTTCTTTATTATTTTATTAGATTGAACTTTCTCATTTTAATGTTCATATTTTGGTATCTAATTTTGGTCTGCGGATCAAAAGTGTCCTGATTCAGCAGTATGCTCGGCGGGGTAATTTTGTCCTTGACCTTGGTTGTGGGAAGGTGCATGTAAAAATCGTTTTTTCAATGTTCTTTTTTACGCTCTGTTATGTGACACGAAATTCCCCATTTCTTTTCTAAATGGTTATCTTATAGCTTTTGAGCATCAAGTCCAACGGAGCTAGTTTAACCTTGACATTAGGATTAGATCTTTGCCATCAGAGTTGTGTGATAAAATGTTCCTTTGGTGGCCAATTTATCGCTCTACTTCATCGGTTGGATGCTAAGTTGCATTTACGGATTTCTTAATGGAGGTTGAACATTTAGTGTTGCATTTGACATTTCACGTTTCCAGAGTACATATTTTTCACTGCCTACTGGTAAATCACTCACAGTAGCCATGGGAGCATAACCAAATGAGCAAGAATTTTTTTTCCCTCTCATATCAGAAATGAATTTTTAAATGTTTTTATTTCATTCAAGTTGTTCAGAAAATTTTTGCATGAGAAACAGTTTTCCATGATTCTGAGGATGCACAATCAAATGTGTTGTGCTTGTATAGGGTGGTGACCTGATCAAATGGGATAAAACAAAAGTTGGCTATTATGTAGGTGTGGACATAGCAGAAGGATCGGTATTAATTCTTAAAAACCATACCAACCCACTTTGCCATGGTATATCTATTATTAATTTCTTAGTCGTTTGTATTTTCTCATTCAGATAGAAGATTGTAGGACCCGTTATAATGGTGTTGCTGACCAAAATTTACAGAGAAAAAGTTCACATTTCCTGCACGCCTTATATGTGGAGATTGTTTTGAGGTGAGCCCTTTACAGATGGAGATGTTTTAGGGGTACATTTTGTTTATAAAAGAAATATTCTATTCATCTTTTTGTGGAATGCTGTAGCCCATAGACGTGATTTTAATCAGTTTTTGGGTTTCGCTAATTTGTTGTATCAGGTCAGGTTGGATAAAGTTTTGGCAGATGATGCTCCTTTTGATATATGCAGCTGTCAGGTGAGAATTTTTCTATGTTCGTTGTTTAATTTCTTTTGCTTAACTTTACGTACATATGACATGTCAATACCTCCATCATTATCATCATCTATGCCTTGCGCAAGCTAGGCAAAATCAGGAAATGGCTTTTGCGACAACTGATTGTTTTTCATTTAATTTGCTGATACAAAACCCATGCAAATTGGATGATACTTTGGCTTCATTGTTTTTTAGTATAGACTCTAAATTGGAGTGCACCATAGTTATACATCTTATGAAGTTAAAATTAATACAATTGATTATAAACCTTGCATAGATAAAATTTCTTGTCACGTTTTTTGAAGTTTGCCTTGCACTATTCGTGGTCAACTGAGGCACGTGCACGGCGAGCCTTAGCAAATGTGTCAGCATTGCTACGTCCTGGAGGAACCTTTATTGGCACAATGCCAGACGCCAATGTTATCATCAAAAAGCTTAGAGAAGGTATCAACTATTTCAAATGCAATCTGTTTACTGTAGGAGATTTTGTTGAGTGCGTTTGTGCATTTGATTCATGTGACATGTAGAGTAGGCAAACAAATGAACATTGGGCAAGAAAGCTTGCCTATAGAATCAGATGGTTTAGGTAGTCATTTGCATGTTATAACAAACTTGTTACCTGCACAAATGTTAGTTTTTTCCTTTCTATTTTTCCAGGCTGCGCAGATGGTAGTTTTGTCCTAGTCCTCTTATTCCCAGGGCATTACCAGCAAATGCCACAATTTGTGATGATGAAAAAGATAATAATTGGAGGTTTCGGTTGGATGGGATGTGTTGTTTAGATGATAATGTTCCTTAATAAATAGTATAGAATTTATGACAATCGCTTTTATTTTTCATGTTACTAGTTGAACATTTACTTGGTTCTTAGAATATAACCCACAATAATTAGAATATTTTAAAAGTTTCTCTCGTAAAAAATGGAGATGTACTTAATATGAAGGGAAGATATTGTCATAAGGCAATAACATTTCAGAAAGAATATAAAATAATTCCAGCAAAAATACATCTATTCCTTGTGTTCATCTGAAAAATACATGCTATATATCTCAATTATAGTCTGTGACCATGTGCAAGTAGCTTATTTGAGTGTTTTTTTCAGCTGATGGACTTAGTTTTGGTAATAGTGTTTACTGGATTGCATTTGGTGAGGAGCTTGCGCGAAAGGTTTGTCATGAGTCATTAAAGTAACAGTGTTGGTGGCTTTCTTCGCCCTTGGAAGCTCTAATGCTTAGTGTTGACTTTCAATGTATCAGAAGTTTAAGTCCTCGAGTCCCTTTGGGATCAAATACAAGTTTCATTTGGAGGTACGTAATCTATGGTTATTTCCTCATTGATAATTTTTTTCTGAAAGGCTTTGAACTCGTGGTTTTCTTACCAGAGGCTTATAAAATACACTTGTTAATTTGTTTGTAGGATGCGATTGATTGCCCGGAGTGGATTGTACCCTTTCACGTTTTCAAGTCCTTGGCAGAAGAGGTTTGGTTTTCTTGAAAAGTTTCTGAGTACGTCAATTATAATATAGCTGTGCCAATATGATTCGTTACCTGCTCATTGTATTCTTTGTTTGGTTAACATTTTGAATAACAACTTTTGTCATTGCTTTCTATCTTCTGTCGGTTCAGTATGGTTTAGAACTCATTTTTGCAAAGAACTCCCATGAATTTGTGGTTGAGTTCTTGAAGAAACCCGAGTTTGTTGAGCTCATGTGGAGGCTTGGTGCATTGGGTGATGGAAACCTCGACCAAAGTAAGAAGCCCGTTATTTTACCTTCCATTATTTTATTTTATATTTGCCCTCGTCAACTTGAATTTACGCTAGAAAATGTTGCTAATTGCTACCCATTCTCTTAAGACTAATAGCTATTTGTCCGGGGTAGCATCTTTTCAATTATGACTTCCTGTAACATGTAGGCACACTGTCAAATGATGAATGGGAAGTGGCTCACTTGTATCTCTCCTTTGTCTTGCGAAAGGTATTACTCAAATTTATCAATTTTACGGCAAGATGTGAAAGGGATCAGAAAAATTGAAATGAATTACAAATTCTACTTGCAGTTTTATGCCAAACAACAATTTCTTATAGGGTTCGTTAATTAATATTCCAGAAAGGTCAACCAGACAATGATCGAAGGAATAATCGGGGAAACAGAGGCCAAATGTACATTGGAAAAGATGATATCATGCACATCAACAACGGATGAGATTAATCTTCCCTTTGTTCCAGATCTTTTAGGAGTTTAAAAAAACTGGCAAGCAAATGGTAGAGGCTCAACTAACGTTTTCAGAAGCACCTGATTATGGTTTGATTCAAGCATATACAACCTGATCATTCCTCATATTGTGGCAATCTTTTGAAGCTTCGTGTCAGTTTAATACCATCATTTTTTTCTCATCCTCAGAAGGCGATTTTGTCCCTAAAGTTCCCTTTACTTGTGCAGCGGTGCTTACCAATTTGTATAATTAATTTACACAATTTCCATAAGCAGTATCATGCAATGAATTTTGTATTTATTGTTGGAAACAAATTGTCAAACTCGAAAGTTGAGCATTCTTACATAATTTTATACATTCTTGTATGAAACTAATCATTGTTAGATGTATCCATCCATGCCCAAAGCTTGAATTGGATTATCAAATTGGTTGAACATAGCTCAAAACATTGCATAATCCGTCTTCTTCTAATTCTTCCAATCATACCAGTGTTTGGATGACTGAATCAAAGAACTTCAGAACAGAACTCGAATCTCTGGGACCGAAGAAAGAGTTTGGCACCATTTCAACGGTCGAGAAACGAAAGCACAAAAACAATGCCACCCATATCTTCTCCAACAAGGCCTCTGTTGTCTTTCCCATAAATTTTGAAGCGCTTAGTTAGCTTTACCAGACTTCATTGGCATTCAATTCATATACTTTTTTTTTTTTTTGGCAGGTGCAGCAATGGCTGCAGTGCAGTCCCACTCACGCATACAATTAACTCCACACCCCCAAATAAAAAAACCCATAAAAGAGAACCCTGTTGCTCGGCTGGAGCTCACTCCAATAGAAATGAATACGCATGAGGAAAGTTTTGTTACTGACCCCTTCCAGATTATTATTCTGTAGGAGAGACAGAAAACCATGGCAATGGGGTCTCAATTTGAGGAGGGCCCAGGAATTGAAACCCCATGTCCCGTGATGCCCATGACCATGGCTAGCTAATTCCATCACCATCATCCTCTTTTTCTGCTAAACAACCCCACCAATTTGAACAACTTGCTTAGCACAGGAAGAAGAACCGAGGGGGAGGTGAGGAAGAATATATATTTCACGTGTGGACAATGGGAAGCTAGAACAGTACCAGACATCTCTTGTCAGTTCCCAAGACCCCATGCATTGTTTCCTTGCCGCTTCCTTTGCCTTGCGCGAACAGAATAAACTACACATATAACACTATACAAGTCTACGCTGAGGTACCCAAAAACAGTGCCATTTTTCTGAACGTGAAATGTATGCAGCCACGAATAAAAAAGGGAAGAAGAGGAGGGTGCCACTGATCAGACGATTCAGATCTAGAGCTGCCTTGCATTCCAAAATGAGTTTCATGATAGGATGGATGGATAGAGGTGGGGAGTAAAGTGGCACCCTGCCCGAGAGAGAGCAAATAATGCACTGGATGCCATGATAAAAGCTATGATGTGTTTGATTTGTTTACAGAGAAAAAAAGAGAAAGAGATTGTAAATTTGTAATAATAAAAGGACAAACGGCTCCAATGCCTATCACTTCACAAATCACAAATCTCATCGCCTGTACACCATCCAGCTCCTTGCTAGCTGTGTAGTATCTCTTTTCTATTTATATACGTTCTCTCTTTTGCTTTCATATATGCCCAAACACTGCATATATATATATTCAATGATTCCCGGGGATGTCATCAAGGACCTGTCCCCCTTGGTGTACTATATGTAATACAATGTACCTCTTTTGTACAATTTTGGAGTGAAGAAGGTCGTATCAATCAATATTCACAAACGTGAATAAATTATCTTCCATGTCCAGATTGAATGGAAACATGTTGGGTCAAGAGTTTCTACAAAATACAGAATGGACCATTTAAAAAAATATGTTTAGCTATAAACTATCTGATTAATTTTTTTTTCATATAATATTTCAAAATGGTTTCCCAAGAGCAAGATTTCAAGATGGTAAGCTTTTTTTTTTTTGGGCTATGTTATTTTGGGAGACAACTTTTTGGGCAGCTTATTTATGTTATTTGGATACAAAAAAACAACGTGTTGGTGTAGGATGATCGGGAGGACAGCTGGAAGAGGATGCGGTGGCGAGAGGTGATTGGGTGGATGAGAAAGGCTCTGTACCTGGAAGCTGGCAGCTGCAACTCCTTTTATCTCCCAACGGCTATTTTTTTCTTTATTATTTCTTTTTTTTTCTTTTTTCTTAAATTACCCAAAAATCCTAACTTTTCTTTTAAAAAATAACAAACTTTTTATAAAGTTCTCATCAAAATATTTTTTAAAACAAAACAATACCATATTTTAGTTTTTTGTGTAAATTTTTTACTTGAATGCATTATCACTTATTTAGTATAATGAATTGGTAAATTGCTTTGGTGGCTGTTGTTAATTAAAGAATTTAAATAAATTAGATAGATGTCACACGTCCACGTAAATTATTTTATAGACAAATTATTATTAAATAATAAAATAGAATATAATAATTTTATATATTAAATATGAATTCTGATTAACTTTAAATACAAGTTTTAATTGAAGAAGAAAATAAGTTAAAATAATTTAATTTTTTTATTTTTACTTTTGCTATATTTTTGATAAATTGAAACTGTTTCATTTAATTAGAAGTCAAAATTGAGATCTACTTTTATTAACAAAAATGAATTTTATAATATTTTTGCTACTATAAAAAGGAAATGAAATGACATTACTTACCCTTTTAAATAGTTTACATTCAATACAAAATACCAATTAAAATCTTTAAATCAAATAAAATAAAATAATTTTTATCATTTTTTCCAAATTAAAAAAAAAAAAAAAAGGCCAGACATCGTCCCCGCCCATACCTCCTCTTCTATATAAACCCTGGCCACACTCTATCACTCTCACGCCCCAGCCTCATCCCTGTCTTGTTCTTCTTTCATCCCTTTCTGCTTCAATGGCCTCATCCTTTATCCTCTCCCCCACTTGGGTCTTCCTCCTCTTTTCTATTCATCTTTTTTCTTCACTAGCAACTCCTTCCAAATTCGACGACCTATTCCAGCCCAGCTGGGCCTTCGATCACGTCGTCTCCAATGGCGACCTCGTCACTCTCAAGCTCGACGCCAACTACGGTACGCATAACGTTACTGTGTGTTTTATCATGTGAAGAGTCGTCTATTGGGTAATGGCAGCTGATCGTGTATCAAAAACAAAATGCAGGTTCTGGGTTTGCGTCGAAGAGCAAGTATTTGTTCGGGAAGACGACGGTGCAGTTGAAGCTGGTGGGAGGGGACTCGGCCGGCACCGTGACCGCCTTCTACATGTCGTCCGATGGCCCCAACCACCACGAGTTTGATTTTGAGTTCCTGGGCAACACCACCGGCGAGCCGTACCTGGTGCAGACCAACGTGTACGTGAACGGCGTCGGCAACCGGGAGCAGCGGCTTAACCTCTGGTTCGACCCGACCGCCGACTTCCACGCCTACACCATCGTCTGGACGCCACGCCAAGTCATGTTCTTGGTGGACGAGACGCCGGTGCGGGTGTACGCCAACCGGGCGAAGCAGGGCATCGCCTTCCCCGGTGACCAGCCGATGGGCGTGTACAGCTCCATCTGGAACGCCGACGACTGGGCCACACAGGGGGGCTGGTGAAAACGGACTGGTCGCACGCGCCATTCGTCGCCACCTACCGGGGCTTCGAGATCAACGGCTGCGAGTGCCCCGCCGGTGCCTCCCCGGCCGAGGTGGCCAAGCGATGCAGCAGCGGCGGGGCCAACCGGTTCTGGTGGGAGCTGCCGGTGGTGGAGGAGCTGTCCGTGCACCAGAGCCACCAGCTCTTGTGGGTGAAGGCCCATCATCTCATCTACGACTACTGCACCGACGACGCTAGGTTCCCTTCTAAGCCTCCCGAGTGCTTCTGAAGGAGAAAACAGAGCAAGGTTGCAGAACAGCTGCGAGCTGATTATATATATATATAAGGTATTTGTTCTGCGGCTTTTGATCATGTTGTACAAATTGTCGAGAGAAGATGGGGGTTGGTTTGTGTAGAGTCGATCGATCGACATGAGCCCTTTGTTCTTTTGCTTATTACTCTGTTTCTTCATCCATGCTTTGGTGTTCTGTAAAAACATGAACAAATATCAATGTTCTTTCGATTTCGATCAGTTGAGGTAGTTGTTTACTTGTTGTTACCCCAATGTGAGCAAAATCCCATTTACATCAACCCAAGATCACCTACTAAGTGTTCCGAGGGAATTTGAAAGAGTTCATTCATGATGGTGATTGGTGAGTGCAGCTATGATTTGATCTCTTCGGCCAATCACATGGCCTCTTCCTCTTTTGAGCAGTTATGGTGACACATTTGAGTTCCTTCTTTTGCCGGCTTGAATCTTAAACGTGTGTAATCTCTGTAGAGCTTGGGCCATGGGTGGAACATTGCCATCCCTTTCTTTGGGTGATGTAAGCGACCACTTCATCGCCTTCGCGAAGAGGCTAAATTCTAACACTATAAAATCAACTACTGTCCTCTACATCACAAATTAACATTGTTTGGTTATTTCACCGATTAGATATTTCAAATTAGTTTATCGAAATATTATAACAAAAATATAATTCAAATTCCTCAACTCTTAATTTACGATCAAGTTTAGCAAAAGAATGTTTTGCACATTTTAGTATGTATCTATAAAATTGTTCAAAACTTACTTAAATTTACAACTGTTAACGACCACTTTATTCTTATCAGCTTTATTTATCTCTCAATAAACTCCATTTGTACATTTCATGACGTTCAGAATGGAACTTCCCACATGCAACAATTTAATCAAACTATCACCAAAATAAAAGGCAACATAAAGAATACAATTTCAATTTTTATATTACACGGAGTAAATATATTTTCATTTTTTATATCATAGTTTATTTGTTATATATTAAAAAATTAATATAAATAACCAATTTGGAGTCACGTAGACTAGGTTAGTAACTGAGTTTTAAAACTTTGGAAACCATCCAGCCAAAATTATTCCAAGAGAAGCAGATCAAAATTGGCCGACTCCCCTGCGCTCCATTAAGCCACGCCGCTTCTACGTCCTCCTTGCTCCTGTGCCCACCTTTCTTGCCGCACATCCCCCACCCCCGCTCGAGCTAAATATGTTTAAAAATTTTTAAAAAGATGTTCTATTTAATATTAATAAATTTTTTTTATATAAAAAAATATAAATAAAATTCTATAATTTACCTCGTTAAATTTCTATAACGAAATTACACGTAAATATACTAAATACCAACCATTAATTTCATAAATTAAAAAACCAAAATTTATAATTTAATTCTTCCGCAACGGATGGGTGAAAGATATTCAACGATAGCCACCCCCGATGCTGCGCTCGATGACTTCTTCGCCCTTCCCGCTTGGCTCCTCCTCGGCCTCATCCGCTACCACGCTGCCCTGTCCAAGCTCTCCTTTCACAACATCTCCACCTCGCAGCCCGGTTCGATCTGCATCCCCACTCTCCTCCCCGGCAAGAACTTGGCCGTCCGGAGACGGCAAGTGGGGAGGTCGGTAAAGATCAATGGCGGCTTGATCACCGAACCGGACGTTTTCCTCAACGATCGCTACGCCGTCCATGAATTGCAGAGGCCGATCTTCTCACCCGGCGCCCGTGACGAGGTCATCTCGCCGCCTCCGGCTCGTGGGTGCGGCCCGCCCAAGCAGACTCTTGATTCCAATGCTTCGCTTCCTTGGAAATCTATCGTCCGGGCTCTGAGCTCACGTGGGTACATCTCCTTCTCGATCGGTGTTCATTCGGTTCTTGATGGGTTGGAGCGGGACTTGGGCAATTTGAGCGGCGTCACCGTCTTTGCTCCGGCGGAGGGTGGTGGTTTTCGGGACCCGGCTTCGCCGGCGGCGGTGCTGGAGAGAAGCGTGCGCTTGCACTTGCTTCCACCGTCGTCCAATTGTCCAGAACGAGGAGCAATCATGTGCTCCTCCCGACTCTGGTGCAGGGTCGGTGTCTTCAAGTGATGGGCCGCACCTCTAATGGCGGCAACAACAAATCCTTCTTGCCGTCCGAAAAAGTGGAGATTATAGAACCGGAGGCTTTCTCGACGAAGAGGGTTTTGATCCATGGGGTTGCCCGTGTACAGGAGGCCATGGACGTTTCTTGGTCAATTTTCTTTTGCTTTCAGGTATGATCTAAACCGGCGTTAAAAAAGGTCAGGATTACAGGCTCCCTTCCAATTTTTTCAAATTTCTGTCATATTTTCCCGGTTTTTTTGTACCAAAAGGTTCAACCAGAAGAGAACAATAAACTCAGACTTTTTTTAATTGAATTTCCAACTCCAATCAAGTAGAATAGAAAATGGAGATCAGTTGTCAATAATCAGAATTGAAGCTGGTCACCTTCCCCAACTTGAATCAAGTATTATAGTACATATTACGAGTATCATCCAGGTGCAATTATGTTAGACACCCTACATGTTTTCAGGCATATGAAATGAACATGCTTTGGAAAAAAAAATGAACATGCCGCTGCCATTCACGATGTGGCACTCAATCTCCATTCACATTTTATAGTCGGCAATTCATGAAAACGAAAATTAGTGGCTCACTCTGAAAATGCTATTCCATAGGACATGTCCTCAAATGTAGATGCTCAACTGGCAAAGTCAAGGAACAGAACTATAATTGGTACAAATGTTGGATGCCCAGCTTCTCGGAATGCTAAGTTCTTTCAGATCCTCCACATATAACTGCAAGAAAGCCAATTGCGCAGTGAGACTCACATAACTCTAATCTAACCAAATGACTGTGTAATTAGATAAAGGCATTTGTACAAGGCAGCTCCATAAACCAGCATTAAGCTGTATTTTATGCTTTTATTTTATAAATGGCAAGACAGATGAAAATTCTGCCATACAAATAAGTTAGTGACAAAGGACCGATAAAAAAGACCACGCTCCAAAACTAAGCTAAACAGGAAAATTAATTCTAGTTTTCTAACTGTAAACCCGCATATGCGAAAGGCAAAACTCAAATACTAGCTGCCTCACAGGGATCCTTTATCATTCAACACACAAACAGAAAGGCATCTCGATTTAGCTCTACTTGTTAAATTATGCTGTCATTTGTCAAGTAAGCATTTAAGTGGCAGCAATCAGCTCATTGTTGTTCACTTTGCTGTGACTGCTTAAGATATTCTCTGGATTACAATTTTAGTCAAACTCAAAGAAAGGAGCGATAAATCCATGACTTTAGCTAGAGTTAAAATTTCCAAGTTGACGTTCAGTTCTTATAAGCTAATTTGCTTCTTCAACGCTTAATTTTCACAATAACAAGGCATACCATTTAAACAAAAAAGTTAAATGAACCGATTATTGTTCTCTAAAGTGCATCTTTCGTAAGTCACCTATCAAAAGAGCACAGGTCGTTTTTTAAGTTGCTCTGATAACTATACAAACTTGTAACTCTTACGCAAAGGATTGGTTTCATGTTAGGCATCATTTGATTCTGCCACAAAATTTGGAGCACTAAAACGAAGTAATAAACATACAATTTTGATCTACAGAAAGCAGTGACGGAGTTAATAGCTGACATGTTCAGTTGTTTTATTCCCAGAAATTTTATGATGCATGGAAATAATTTTTGTTTCACCTACGACGTCAGCCACGCCCTAAACCTCTCAACATAATAAATCACCAAACGAGGAAAAAGTACCATCACTGTAAGTCTATATTCCAAGAACTATATTGCAGCTGCAGTAGTCACAATCTCAATTCTTGTACACCAAAAATTACTTCAATTTCAACACAATAAATAAGGCCATTGTCATGTCATGCCCTAATAAGCAAACTTCACTACATGCACAAAAACAGAAGACAACTTTGACTGTATATCACCCCCATTCGAAACACAAGCCAGAAATAAAACATTAAACAATCATGAAAGAAAAATTCTCGCATTGGTTTCCAGCTTTACCTCAAGGCACAAAGAACTCCAGAGAAATGAGTTGGAGGAGCATATTGTAAGCGAGCAAATCAATATCCAAGATAGCTAGGATCGCCCACGTACTCTGCAACCTGTTCTAGCTTCACATTGATCAACTGATGACTATCTGCATCCCGAACAACACCAATTTCCCTCTCCGTGTTCCTCTCCACCAGGTTCCCAAACACTCCCTGGTGTTTTCCGGACAACACTAGAACAGGGCCACCCCGCTTTGGCAGCGCCGTCTCCAGCAACTCTTGACTCACCCCTTGGATAATCTCCCTACTGTCATCCATACTAATATCACAGGTCGTTGGACTTACCACATCCATTACTTCCCCTTTCTTCAGATACAACTTTCCCCCTTTAAACTCCTTACTGATTATCCGAACTCTAATGTGATTCCTAAGCCAAGATATTGATTCCTCCTTTCTTCTTTCACCGCCACCCCTCTTGTTGTCCCTCTTCCTATCCTCCCTTCTTGATTCTTTCTTCCGATGATCGCTGCTCGATGACTCCTTTTCTCTGATCTTCAACTCCTTTAATTTCCTCAAACACCTATCTTCTTCCATTGATCCCAACTCGGCCACCTGATCTACACCAACAGAAACCTTCACTCCACTCTGGAGCAGCTCCAAAAACACACTAGGAGCTGCCCCAACGCCGCCATCCGACCTTCCCACCACCGTCCCCTTCAACCCGGCATGCCGGCCATCGACAACTCTCATCACCTGCCCTGCCGACACCCCACCGTCCTCCCCGCGCCTCGTCCTCCTCGAATCGTCGACGAGCGCGCGCGCCGGCGCCGGCTCTTTCCTACCCTTCTTCCCCGGCGGCCGCATCCCCTCCGGCGCCACAAATCCAAACCCTTGGGTGCCGGGCCGGCGAACGTACTCGAACACCTTCACATCCTCCTTCGCGTTCCGCCCGATCCCTTGCCCCTCCTTCCACCCATAACCAGCAAGCAGCGCCTTGCCGAAGTCCTCAATATTTATGTCCTTAAACTCCTCCATCTCTCGATCATCCGGCAGGATCTGCATATCCTCCCGGAATCGCTCCAACGTGACGCTCTCCATCGACTTCCGCTTCGGCGCCGGTGCGGACAATACCGCTCCGACGCCGTCGTCGTCGCCGCTGCCGCGCCGCCTCAGATTCAACCCATACGACATCCCCGAGCCGTCGCCCGCGGCGGCGCCGTGATCCGCCCTCTCGAACTCCATGGCAGCGCCGCCTTCGTCGTCGCCGGCTGCGGCGGCGGAGGCGGGATCGATGAGGTTGCGCATCCGCTTCTCGGGCCGCCATCGGTTCTCGATGGGTGGGATGGCGACGGGCCGGGCCGGACCGTCTAGGGTTTGGGAAGGGTCGAATTCGGTGATGAAGTGGGCGGCGCCGACCGGCAGCGTCGGCGGCGGCGGCGGAGTCTGCGGCGAAGTCTGCGGCGGCGTGCGGCGGAGCTGTGGGGTCGGGCCGGGTGGCGGCGGGCTTGGTGGAGAGAGAGAAGGAGAGCTTCATGGCGTCGTCGGCGCCTTGGACGAGACGAAGAGGTCGCGACTTCCCAACTTAAACGGGTTTAAATTTAATTAATAGGGAGTAAATCGTCATTTAAATTGATAAATAAATAATAGTGGACTGTTTAGCGATTTAATTGAAGGTTATTTAATTGTATTAGTCATTTTTATTACTGATTTAATGAATTTACTTAATTCGAAATATTTTTCCTTATTTTGTAACTTGTAGTACTATTTTATCATAATTTAGATAGCCAGGATATTTTACATTTTTTAAATATTAATTTATGTAAGTAACTGTATTTTCTAATCCATTTAATGCTATTAATTTAGAATATATAAAATTATAAAAATTTAATTATATATTAATTGGTAGCAAAATAGTAAAAGTATAATATGGTAGAATATTAATAATTTGATTACAATAAAAAATTTTAAACAATAAACAACTATGATAATGTGATAAACAAAACCATGACCAAGCTAACTCTTAACTAAAAGCTTTTAATTTATCTTTTTGTGGACCTTGAATTTGAGTTGATTTTTAGAAAAACAAGGTTTGATTAAAACTTTATGAATACGGATGTAGCGATTAGTGTGTGAGATTAAGTTTGAGTCAAAAAAAGTAAAAATAAAAATAAATAAATATTAATAAAAAATTTTACTATCTTATTTATTTAATTAAATAGTAGCCGTGGGTGATAGCTTTATTTTTTCATGATATAAAATAATATTTAATGTTTTCAATTATATTAAATAAATATTAACTACAAAGCATTTTTTATTATAAATTATTGATAAAAATAATTTGCTTATATAATTTATTTTTATTTTTAGACTTTTAAAGGCTCCTTTATACGTTTGATGGAGACTAGGATTTTCCAGAATATTAATATTGATTGTAAAAGAAAAGATTGTTTATCGAATAGCCATCAATTAGAGTAATTAGTTATTTAATAAAAATAACAAATCTAAATAAAACAGTTTAATGCGTTTGATTAAATAAACAGTTTTGATCATTAAAAAAAGCATATATCAATATATATATTATTTGTATTTAAATGGCAAAGAAGCCAACCGTATACATCAATTTATAGTTTATGGTACTTGATATTATTTAAGGAAAACTCACTTCCAAGTTGATAGTACAGGATGAGCTTTTATTGTTATAAACTCTTCATCACATGTGGATTTTAGTGCAATTTATTGTTCTTTTCTAAGGAATATGAACTCTGGCCATAGCTCATGCAATGAATTTTGCAAGTGTAATTTTCAAAATGAAGCTTACGTGATGGATTGCATCACGTAATTAATTGAGGTGAATGTCAATCTTTTACATTTTTTTGGACTAGGGTCGTTAAATGAACGAGTGAGTTAATTTTAATTTGTGTTCAAATTCGACTGGAGATTGAATAAATTTTGAGTATATATATTCGAATGTGGAATTTTAAGTTGATATTCAATTAACAACCCTATCTTGTACAAATTAGAATTTTTTTGACTCAGGCAAAAAAACTTGTAATTATTATGTTTCGCAAGTTTTTAAAAAAAAATCAGAATAGGCTAGTAGGGGTAAAATTGTTAAAATTATAAAACAAATGTGGCCAACACCACTTAAAATGGGGGCATACTAATATCCCCCTAACTAGGGGATTCCTCCAAAGTTGATAGAGCGGATCTAATTCTTTTTCTTTGCCCATCAATCAGAGGGGGAGTAAAACGACTCCATGGAGGCACGTCCACCCTCACCAGCAGTGGTAGGGTCAACAAGATTCTACATCCATTTCTCTAGCCGTCATTGGTTTTCGAGGTTCAAGGTGGCAACAAGGCAGGTCGGGCCTCTAGGATACGAGAAGGGTTGAATTTGATGATGCAATAGGCAACGGGCGGCGACAAAGTTGGCAAAAAGGCCGTGTGGTGGAATGGTGTGATTAGGGCGCAGGTTTCATTGGGTTCAAATTGGGTACATATTTCGAGGAAATAAAAAAATTTTATTATTAATATAAATTATGAAAAAACAGTAAATTAATATGAAAAACCCAACATTGAGTGTTTTAGAGATTTATATTAAATTTTAAAAAATTATGTAAAAAATATTATTAATTTTAAATTTTTACATGTGTCGTTTTATCAGATAAAAAAATTATTTATATTTAATTTTTTTTATTCGGTCGATTCTTCGGACAAAAATATTTTGGACGCGATTGACCTTCGTTCAATCCACCCCTAAAATTATGATAATGGCGGTAGATGGGGACCTACCAGGGGTAAAACCGTCAAAACGGGGGGCGAAAGTGGCCGACACCCTAAAAATGGGGATTCCCCCACAAAGTTGACGGATCTGATTCTTCTTTCTGGCCTCGCCCAACAAACCACAATCGGTCGATCAGAGGGGGAGAGGCTTCGATTCCTCTCCGATCAAAGCTCTTCCGATTTTCCTTCTCCCCATGATGATCGGTTCTGCCGGATCCAGCGTTGTCGGTAATATGCTCTTTTTCCTCTCTCTCTAGATTTTGATGGGTTTTGTTGTAGGTGATTGATTGGATTTGAGGATGTTATTGTCATTCTTGATTGTGCTGTTGGTTCGCTCGATTTCGCTTGCTGGTCTTGTCCTATGGTGTTGTAGTTTTTTTGTTTTTATTATTTTTTTCGTTGTTATCTATGGTGGAGTAATAATTTGCACATATGAAGTATCATTTGTGTAGAGTGGTTCTTACCAATGCTTATGTGTGGATTTTGTATCATTAACTTGATTCTGATGTTGAGATAAGTGGAGGAACTAAAAATTGTGCTATTTAATCCTGAGGTTGGAGTAAGGCTTATAAGATGATTTTAATGTAAAAAAAGTGCATTTAAGTTGGTGATTAGTTGTTTCAGACGCTGAAAACGAAATAAATTTGTATCTGTGAGCTCATTTCGATTAACTCAATGCATGGATGGCGCTTCATTCATGTGAGCAAATGATTCATGATTACTGCAACCATCTTGTGTTAACTGATAGTTTCACTTGTCGATGCCATTTTTCTTTTCAATTGGTAACCAATGCCATGATAAAAGAATGTTTTCTTTAACTATAAACGATTAAGTATTTCCCTCATGGAGAATGTTTTGTGTTAGGAAATTTTTACTAGTTTCGTCTATGGTTTTACGTGTGGTATGGGTTGTTCATCTTTGTTATCCATCGCATTATGTATTTTATTGGGCACTGTTGCCATTTTCATTTAATACAATTTTGTGGGCAGCAACGATTTCAGTAGATAGCAATTTTCAATAAATCACTTGGGTAAGTACTTTGATGCAAAGAAGATCAAGGGTTTGCAATGTCATGCAGATGATTATTTTTGGGTCACAGCAGCAACTGTTGACTCATCCTTTCAGCAGTTGATATACGTTTAAAATATGATAAAATAATGATAATAATCTCAAGTCTATTGAAGGTTATTTATTATTCACTGTTGCTTCATTATCTAGAATTATCATTTTGGGTATTTCTTTTATATTATTGAAAACCTGGTGTTCAAGATTTTGCCTCTGGATCCCCTATTGTCTCCTTTCTATTCTCTCTTTTTTTATAATTACATCATTATCTTCTTTTCTCCTGCTTGTTATGTATATATATATATATATATATATATATATATATATTGCAACTATTATAATGTATTAGGCTTTAGAGGGCATTAGTTTTTGAAGTCCACCTTTCTATGGCATTTTGGTGGCTCTTCTAAGTTCTATAAATATAGTTTTTGTTTAGATGAGCAGTATATTTTTCTCTCGCATAAAAAAAGACTGCTTATAACTGTGTGGGGGCATCAGGGCGGATGGTGAGCATGAAGATGTTTCTGGTGATGAACATGATTAGGAACTAAAAAGAAAAATGAAGTTTAGGCTGAATAACTGTATAGTGGACTAGGGCTGTTGTCTTTCAAGTTCCTTGGTATGAAGCACCTTAGTATCAGGTTTTTTTTCTTTTGTTTTTTCTGAAAAGAATTGCATTAGCTGTTTGGCAGAAGGCTCTACTGTAATTGATTTGTTGATTTAGCTGAATATTATTGAGTTATTTTATAAGTAACTATAAGACTCATTTCTACATCAACATTAATCTTGAAATTTTTAATTGTCAAAGTGCCACTTCGATGAATTCACTTAATTTAAGTTATTTATTTAATTATTTCCTAATTTGTAATAATGCTAGATTACCATAGTTTGGATGGTTGGAAGAACATTTTATATTTTGTGAGTGCAAGTATTTTAGATAACTATAATTTTTAACCAATTTAATTTTCCACGTTTTTGCCATGAAAATTTAACCATATATTAACCGACGGAAATAGGTGAAAACTTGGTTATGGGAGAACATTATAAACTTGATTAATGACTTAGTTATTATAAAAAATTTTAACTTGGTAAATGGTTGTGGTGCTATTGACCGAACCTTAACCAAACCATTTAGAGCACTACGCTTTTGGTATGCCTTCCAGTGAGACCTGAGATTGCACCTTTCATTTGAACCTGGGTCTGCTACACTCAATATTTGACATCAATCTCTTACTGTTTTTTCCACTTAGCTAGGTTGTATTTAAAATATGAGTTTTATCTAAGTTGTATTTAAAATTTGAGTTTTTCATAATGTGCTTGATGATATCCTTGCAATGGGATTATGCAGCTATTTTCCACTTTGAAAAAATAGGGAAGATTTCCTGAAACTACCATATATGAGGGAATTATGAAGAGACTCTTTCGCAGCATTTATTACTGCACAATTGTCAAAACAAGCATTTTGACATGTAATAAGCTCTATAGTTTTCTTATTCTGTTTGCTAGAATAAGCTCACATGTAATAGAAGGGGACAAATTTAATCCTTGCCTCCACAGGGTGGAAGCGGGTCTGGATTAAAGTAATTAGCTTAGTACCTTATGGCCAATTATTATTATACATTTAGTGAAATGAGGAATCAAGGGAAGCATTTTCCCCCTAATCAATCAGGTGGAGGGTGACATTATAGAAGAATTTGAACATAACTTGATGTACAGGTGTAAAATTTTCTCATGCTTTATTTTAAAGGATGGCCGGATTCTCGTATACAACTTAAGGATTGAAGATGAATGCTTACATTTCACACTTAACAATCACCTCAGAATGCATATCTCATAATTTGGAGTGCCACTTTTTTGTATGGTTCTTTTGTTATTAATTCTGTAAACAAATGTTGAGTAATAGGATAGCTGAGATAAGGCATTTGGGATAATGATGGTGATGGTGATGATCGTGTTGTTGGCTTAGCGAATTTGATGACAAAGGAGAACGAAAGATGTTCAAATGAAATTATTTTTGCATGGGTTATGTGTTGTCAATGTAATTGCAGTTGAAGTGTAGTTGATGTTGATTTCTGCTTTTGTTTCCAGTACCTAGAAACTTCAGATTGCTTGAAGAGTTAGAGCGCGGAGAGAAAGGCATTGGGGATGGAACTGTTAGCTACGGAATGGATGATGGTGATGATATATACATGCGCTCTTGGACCGGCACAATTATTGGTCCCCACAATGTATGATTTTGTACAATAGTGCAAATGCTTAGAAATGCTCACTTTTTTAACTGAAATTTCTTTTTATCGGTTGGTTTGCAGTCGGTTCATGAAGGAAGGATTTATCAGCTGAAGCTTTTCTGTGATAAGGATTATCCAGATAAGCCACCCAGTGTTAGATTTCATTCTGGGATAAATGTGACATGCGTTAATCCTGAAACAGGAGTGGTAATGCTGACATATGAAAATTAGAAATGTCATCCTTTGTTTCTTTTGAATAAAACATTTTGACAATTGTACAAAAACAGTTGTGCTGATTACAGTTTTCATTAATACATGTAGGTAGAACCAAAGAAATTTGGGATGCTAGCAAATTGGCAGCGAGAGTACACCATGGAGGACATCTTGACTCAGTTGAAGAAAGAAATGGCTGCACCACATAACCGAAAATTGGTTCAACCTCCTGAGGGAACATTCTTCTAGGCTCCAATGTCGTCACTTGCCATTTCTTAACAGAGTGTCAGTCCTCGTGAATCGTCAAGAAGGATGCCCAATCGTGATAAGTTTGTTTGGTGAAGCAGGGTGGTGAAAAATATCAAATTTTAAGTCTCCAAAATGGCATATGAACAAAGTATTGTTACTGATATTTTTCTTATCAACTTGTTGTGAACTCGTTTGCTTGTCTGTTATTTCATGAGAATTATATGTGATGTGCGACTTAGTAAATCAGTTGGTATATCAGTCTTCTAGGGCTTGTGGGTCTCCAAATCGAAATCTGATGGATCTACTACACCGAAGATGCTGTCAATTTTTAGAAGAATTAGATTGAGTTAATTTTCTAAACAGCAAAAACTGGCCATTGCAACTCCATCTAGAGTATGGACGGGAAGAAAGTATTTTCATCTGCTCCCAAAATTTAACCAAAGAGAAACTGATCTTACTCTTGAATTATTATCGATTTTACTTCGATACATCATGTAATCAACCCATTCAAAATAATAAAAAAAAGCCATTTTTTATTATACACTAGGAATGACGCTTAGGTTCTGATTTCCAGAAGACCAATAGAATGTTTATACTTGTGGGTATTAGAGCTCTGACTACCATTGTACATAGTTGCTTGTAATTGAACTTCCCATCAACTATTATCGAATACGAAGATCTCACAAACATGTGTAGCATACCAAACTTAGACCAGAGATCTGATTGCAGGAACCTGAACAGTTTTTTTCTGAGTCAACTTGCCTCATTTTGGGGGAAGCCATTGAAGAATTTTCTGCTCGTTTGCTTTTTTGTGTCCGTGTGGTGCCGGCAATAAGCATTGAACGAATTAGTCACCAACCAAGTCAACCCCATAATTCAACTTGCGCTAATATGTGCACAGCTGCTCTGTATCTTGATTTTTCTGGGTACATAGATGGTATGTGAAACATCTAAAAATGTTCTTGGTTATCACTTGTTTTTTACTGCAATGTTTTCTATTTGGCATTGAATCTTCTATCCCGTGTCAACACCATGTCATATTCGAATACGAAGGTTTCGACAAAAGCGTTTTTATCAGAGCAGTAATTGGTGTTTGACAAACTACCAGCACACAAACAGCACCCAATGGCACCGACTGGTGAAAGCAGTCCAAAGCTACACATTCATGTTTCTTCTAAAAGCTTGATTCGATTCCGGACGCTGATGGATTTGAGCGGATAAACAAGGTGTAAAGCTAGCCACCCAGTTGGCTCGAAGTGTTCATTAACAAGTGGGGTTCGTAGTTTTACGTTCACACTTCACTTTCATCTTTTAAAACAAGCCATTGACGGCACTCGTTTTTCATTTTCCTTTCTTCTTGCACCGTGTGGAGTTATGATGAAGAAGACCAGGCCGCCCTCCGAGAATTAGGTATGACAGACTTGTCTAAACTTGTGTTGATCTTCATTTGTCATCTTTTGAATTGAATGGCTAATGGTGGAAAATTGACTTCCATAGGAACCAAGTGACAAGAGTTGCTAGAGCTAAAGCAGCCCTACATTAATTGTGTTCTGTCCAGCAAGATAAGATCTCTTGCGTGCATATTTATTTGTAACACGGGTCTCTCTTTGTTCTACACAGTTCCTTCTCCATCTCTCACTATAAGCTCTCTTTTTCAGGGATGGAAGCAAAGCAGCAAGATCAAGAGAGTTCGAGTGGTAAAAGCAGGAAAGTTTTGAGCCAGATTGGAATAATGGCTTACCCGTCTTCTCCACAGGCAGAATCTAAACCGAATGAAGATGCAGCAAACGCTTCCTCTATGGCTAGCTCACCGTCTGCTTCAAGCACTGTTACATCCGACGAAGAAGAAGTTGAGGTAGCACCCATGTTGTTAGGTGCTTGCAGACGATGTCACATGTATGTGATGGTCCTGAAGCAGAATCCGAGATGCCCCAGGTGCAACTCCAACGCCCTGATGAACTTGTTCCAAGAGTAGCAGCTGGAGGTGACAAATGATGTAGTAGAGGATAGTTTTTTTGGGGCTTAAATTATCTTTGAGCTTTACTTGGTTGTTATAATTTGATATATAGGCACTCTGTTCTGCTCCAAATGTGTTCAAGATTTTTTCTGGAAAAATGGTAACTGCAAAATTTAGTTGACAATCGATCTGGGTATTGTACAAATATATGTATATATATATATATATATATATATATGGATGACACATCATAGTGTTGTACATAGATTACTGCAAACCGATCAACGAAGAACAAAAACAAATTTGTTACACAACAATAACGCTCGATATTGGTTTATTATGAACAACTTAAAATAAAAGTAATAGTGTAAAAATTATCATTTGCATGAAAGATGAAACGAAACTATTGACATAAACATGCACTTACAACACAAGCATAGGTTCGAAGAAGACCAATTATTTTCATGCACTAGAGATAAACACAAACTGACATTGATCAACTGCTGAGAAACCATCAAACCATCTTCAACAAGAATGGATATTCCAACCAAACCAAGCAGTACACTGCAACTCTATCGACTTAGGAGCTTCCCTTGATCTTCTTGACAATGCCCGCAAAATATTTTCCCTGGTGAAAAGCCTGCTCCAATTCAAGCTCGGAAGGGAACCTTGAGCCATCACCGGCTAATGTGCCCGCCCCATAGGGGCTGCCACCTTTCACCTTCTCCATCTCAAACATTCCTGCGCCAAATGTATAACCAATGGGCACAAACAGCATTCCATGGTGAACAAGCTGAGTAATTGCCGTCAATCTGTAAATTTATACACATTAGCTTTAAACCCATTATACCACCAAACATGTAATGCAAGAATGAGAAGATAGTTCGTTGAATATGTAGTCATTGTAGCCAAGAACATACGCAGTTGTCTCTTGGCCTCCTCCTTGTGAACTAGTGCTGTAGAAGATGCCAGCAGGTTTTCCAGCGAGCTCCTGTGTCCTCCACAGGCCACCAGTTGCATCCATGAAAGCTTTGAATTGGGCTGCCATCATACCAAATCGAGTGGGAAATCCGAAGAGGAAGCCATCGGCCTCAGGAAGCTCATGTGGCGTTATAATTGGTGTGTCACTCTTGGGAGGAGCATACATCTTTCCAAGGACCTCATCTGGAAGAGTCTCTGGGACCTAATCACACCCAACCATTCAAATAAAATTCACACAAGATTGTAACACTTTAAGAAGCAGAGCTCCTATGGAACTTTACCCAGAAAACTTTTAGTATATAAGTGTTCAACCTTAAGACAATTCACTTGTCATTGACTCACATACCTGCCACAGTTTAGCTTCAACCCCTTCCACTGATGATGCACCTTTCTGAATCTCTTCGCTAATTTCTCAACATGACCATACATAGAGTAATACCTAGTCAAGGATGAAAAATTCAAGCAACATAAATCCCAACTTTAGTAAATTGGAAGTATTTGGAAGTAGAAAGTTCATTGGAACATCAAATCAAATTTGAGTGATACCAAATATGCAGATCAATAATTTGCAGATGCAACCAACAACCAACCCATAAGGAAGAAGAGCAGGAAATTACAATTATAACATTTAGTTAACCTCCAGATCTATAGAACTTCTACCAAGTGAAAGAAGAAACTTAAATAATATAATCTCTATAATTTACAAACACGTAGAATGCAACTGACAAAACGCCTATCATGACACAGATTCATTCAAATTAGCACGACTGCAGAAATCTACAACACAAGAAGCAATGGAAGGACAAAATTAAGATCAAGATACCAGCATAAAAATCATAACAAAAAGTTCAATAAAAAAAATACCCACCACCCAAATGCACTTACACAATGTAAATCTTGGCCGGCGCCATTGGATCAGGACTAGGTGATCAAATCAAATTGTGCAGAGCAGAAATGGGCATGTAATCCCAAGGGGATGCTAGAATTTATATGATCGTATTCTGAATCTGAGAAGCTTCCGAATTCCAATAACAAAATAGTAATATTATGATCGGATAGATCTTGCCCAAGTCGTTACTCATTCTTGGCACGCCATTGATAATTGCATTCCGTTAAAGACTTGACCAAATTATTCTGTGGCTTGGGGCTGCCTTATGATTGAAGCATAAACAATTATATTCTATCGGTTTTCATCAATTTTTTATTCTGTGTAATACCAAGTCTACTATGTAAAAGATAGACACAACCAATTATTTTATCACAAATAAATCAATTAATTATATCTTACAAAATTGTTTTGTCAACATATGTCGGCTCTGCGATATGATGAATGCATGCACCTGCTTGCAGTGTTTATTTGTTTAGTACATACACATTTTGATTTTGACCAAATAATTTATGTCATTTCTATAGAATATTATTCCACCTACCGCATGCAGCAGGCAAATATAATATTTCTTCGTGAGCACTTATAGTTATCAAATAAGATCTCTATTAAGTAAAAGGAAGAAAGAAACTAAAAACAAGGATAAGATGGTTACAGATAAAATTAGATGATATAAAAGTTTTTCGTAGTGACCAATTATAATAACCTATTTTCAGTACAAATTAATAAGTTTAAATCATTTATTTAAAACAATTAATCTAAATTGCAGATTTATAGGTCACCTTAGGTTCTGCTCGATTGACATGAAAAAATATATAAATGACGCGAAAGTGTTAAATAGTCAACCCTACTAAAATTATATATGTTAAGAAAAATTAGATTTTTTATAATGTATTGTGTTTAAATTAATTATGATGACATTAAAATTGCTCACTCTTGTGCTCTCCCATGTGAAAAAAAAACTCCCCTTTTTCTTATCTCAAAGATTAAAAACGTCATTTTTATGTGGGGTGGTATATGGGTCCCACATAAGTTAATCATTATTATTTTATATTCTCACTTGGATGTAATATTGTTTAATTTGTGTATAAATAATGAACTTAATATTATTTTTTATATAAAATATATTAAATATAACTACTTTTAATAAGATTGACTATTATTTTAAAATTTTCATGTTATTTGCACTACTTTTAGGCTAACTAAAGAGACTATTGTAAAACCCATTACTCAAGTCAAAGTTTTATACTTGTGAATCAATCGATTCAGCCTTCAGTTCGAGTCAAGTAAATTTCAGAATACGTGCGAAATTTCAGAATACGTGCGCTGAGTTGAAGGGTCAAGTATACTTGATTATATAATGATAACTTCAGTTACGTAAGAGGAAAATGAGTTATCAAAATATATGACAGTATGCTATATATATATATATATTATTTTATGCATGTGACGTATAATTAGTTTTAGACTATTTATTATGTTATGACGCGATAGTTAGTATTTTTGGTGGGTTACTGGGCTTAGAACAAGTCATTCAAGTTAGGACATTATTATTTTATTTTAAGATATTTTATTACATTTTATTTTGTATTTTTTAGAAATTATTTGTTATTATTGACTCGAGTCGGGAATGAATCAAGTTTTTGTTACAAAATTACCCCATGTGTATTACGCTTCTTCCAAACCCTTCTCCCCGCGTCACCACCTCCATCTGACAACTTGCCTTCCCCTGTTCCAACGATCATGGCCGCCAACGATCATCGCCCCCAGCTGCACTATCACTGACAATTGTCGCCCCCGGCTACATCGCAGCCAACTGGCCATACCACCATTGCCCTTCCCTTTCTTTTCCTTTCCCCTCCTTCACTTTCCCTACCCCTACTCACTGTCGCCTTGCTCTATTTTGTGGAGCGCCACTAACCTCGCCACCGCCATTCGCACCTTGCTCTTGTCGCCTTGTCGTCGTCTCCCTCCCTCATCACTGTCAAACCCCATCCAACCTAAAGAGCAACTCATGGACGCCCAACCTTTCCTTGCCTCATCAAGTGGGATTGCACCCGCCTAGGGCTCGGCCACTGCCAGCCAAATGTTGCTCGGCCTACACCGGCAAGACGTTGCTCAGCCTAGGTAGTCTCCTCATACAAAAAGTAATAACTAACTCCTAATAAATTCTAAAAAACTCTTAAAAAATAAAAAATACCATAAAATATAAAACACTTCACAACAACAAAATGATATGTTCTATAACTAATCACCCACCTAAACTGCTATATAACGCGACCTATTACGTTATTCGGCATAAAAATAATTTTATGATCAAATATATTAAAAGATAAGTGCATACTATTATATACTATGATAACTCATTTCTCATCATTTTTATGACGTTATCATCATATACTCAGGTACACTTAACCCTCATCACTCATAACATGCAGTCAGCCTCGACTCAGTACACATGTCATGAAACTGACTAAACTCAAATTGATGACTGAATCGATTATTTCGCCAATGTAAAACTCTGACTCGAGTCACGGGTTTTACATTAGTGCTCAGGGCCAAGAGAAATATAGATAAAAAAAGGGCTTAGGATATACTAGTAGTCCCAAGGGATAGAAAAGAAATATGAGAAAATATCAAAGTCAACTCAGGATCAAGTGCGTGTAGCGTTTATCTGTCACCATAGTCAGTTTAGGATCACAAGACCTACATATATAATAAGAAAAATTCAGTAATGAGTGTTACTGGTCCAAAAAATAACTAGTACAAACTAACAAGTGGAATTTGATATTCTACGAGAAAGAAAACGATTTATATATCCTCCATGTGAACTCTCAAAGGGCACTAATCCGAAGCTGTCAACCTTAGCTTAATAACGTCCTATTCTGACTCGTTAGATGCCTCGCTATTTTTAAACTATCCCTTGTGTGGGAAAATTAATTATCCTAAAGTTCTTTACATCCTTTGTATCACTCATAGCCCTGAGCACGAAGGCAAAATACTCTTAGACATTTGCCTTCAATACCCTTTTAAACCACATGTCCAAATGTGCATTTTACCAAACAGTACCCGTAAACTTCAACGTTTCTCTGGGTGTCAGGAAACTCAAAACGTGGAGTTGTCAAGATCTCTTGGGAATGAAATTACCTGCACACCAATCCAAAGCTCATTTTGATTGGCACACGCACTACCCAAAGTACGTGCAAGTCAATTTCACCGTATCTTGTCTCATTGAAAATTCAATAAAATCATATATAGGCTTAGGAAGGGAATTATATACATGGACCCGAAGGCAAATTACGGTAGATCTTGTTTTTGAAATCAAACTCGAAGGATCTCATCCTCGAGGGTAATTAATCACCGAAGTAAAATACGTCTAAATGATCTGTGTTAAGTGAGGATCCGATAAAATAGCAACTAAACACGTCCTTCAATTTAGAAATCAAATTAACGATAGAACATATCGATAAAGACCGAAAAGAGTCCTAATGGACCTGTGATCCAAACTCCAAGCATGATGTCTCATCTACGGCGAGCTCGGACTACGAACCTAGATTGAAACCCACTAATAAGTAAAATACTGATATCTCTATATGATGCATGCTTGTGTTATGGGCTCACATCATCAATACATCTTAATAAAGAAAACAATGCTAAATAAACCTACAACTAAACATTCAGCATACAAATCAAGATAAAATAAAGGAAATAACTAATAAATAAATACACTAATGAATAAATAGATAAATAATAAATACATGAAAATAATAATACTCTAATCATAAAGTAATAATATAATTATGTTGTGAGATCCCTCAACTTAGTCTTACATCTAATACCTATCGGGCAAAGATCTTATTTATAAGTGAGAATTGACTATAAATCTTTAACTTGGGTTAACCATTTTAAAAAAATGACTTAGGCTGATTATATTGCACTTTGGGTCGGGTTGTTACATATGTTATATAAATACACGACTAAACATGAGTAAATATCATATATACTCAGGTTAGTAAACATACAAGCATTTAAATAAATAAATATATAATTATTCTTTAAATAAATAAATAAATAGTTAACTTTAATTAATCATGAATAATAATAATATCATAGTTATCCAATACAGAATACGAAATTAAATACAAATAAATAATAATATGCACGCAACAAACAAATAGATAGATAAATAAATTAATTAATTAAAATTTAGTAAACATGACTAAGATTAATATTAATAAGTAAATATATCAATAATAATAATAAACAATCACATAAGCATTCATCATATACTACAAACATATAAATTAAAAGAAATATATAATAATGAATAAATAAATAAATAAATAAAAACACTCGTAACATCAAAACATGCTAAATAGTATGAATATGTATCTAAACTAATGTAGGGCGTCTCAAATTACTGAAAACAATTGAAAACGGGTTCAAAATGACATGAACCGGGTTAACTATGCTGAAACGAACTGGGTAGGTTGAGTTAATTCGGTCGGGTCGAATAACTGCTAGGCTGGGCCGACTGAGCTGGTTTGGACAGAGGGACGACACAGACACGAGCAAGGAAACTGCTTGGCGGAAACAAACGCGGGCTAGAGGATGTGATGCGTGCAATTGGGTTCGATGGGGTGGGCAGTGCCTATCGTCAGAAAATGCCACCGGTGCCACGGCGGAGGCTGCCACCGGTTGCAATTGAAAGAGGGCGTTGAGGCAGAGGTGATGACGGTAGTGATCGGCTAGGCACGGCCCGCTACTGGCCACAAAATAGTAAGAAAAGAGGCGGAATCGCCGTCTGGTGCGACGACATCGTCGGCGATGATCACGACCATGGTGATGGTTATGGGTGGTCTCAAAATGAAAATCTTTGTGAGATGAACCTATTTGGGAAGTTGGATTGACCAGAGGTGGCTCGTCGGTGCCCAAAAATGACTCAAACGGCATTGGCGATGGTGGAATACCAATGGACAAAAGCCATCACAAGTGGCGGTAAGGTGCTGGCCGTGAGGCAGTCATGGTGGTGCGATCCGGTGGCTGAGAGCGGGCTGGAGACTCGTCAATTGCGATCCGAAGTGGCGGCGGTGCTAGGGATGGAAAACTCTGAAAATGTGAGAAAATATCTGAAAATCGATGGGAGAAAGCTAGAACTAACATGGACAGCTCTGATCTTGCCATGTAGCATGATCTGAACGTCTGATAACTCGTGGACCTAGTAAGGCCCACCTATGGGTATATATATATATATATATATATATGGACGGAAAGCTCGAATCGAGACCGTTCAAAGTCAAAATTGACTCGAGTCTTAAAAGTGACTCTATGGGCAGGAATCAAGGCAAGAAGGCTAAATAGGTCTCGAGACCCTATACTCAATTGGGTGAAAATTTACAACTCAAATCAAACTGGGCCCATATGGGGCAATCTGGTAGTCTGAAATCTCTAAGATGCTTGTAAATGAGATACCATGATAATCCCAAATAGATACTAAATGCTGCAATGGCCTAGATCTAGGCCTTAAACCCTAGCTAACACATAAAAAAAATCTATATACCTCATGTTTACACTGATAACTTATAATTTGTTGTAGCATAACTGAAGCTATTATCTGCATGTCGAGTATATTTAGCCTCCATAATATGTTCATACAGCCATCTGGGCCCCATACTTATGTCTTAAAATTGGTCTGGCTCAAGCTCACTTGAACTGACTCGAGACTAGTCTGAACTGGGCAAAACTATAAGTGAGTAAAACTCTAACGCAAAACTTGGGTTTCACACTTTAGATGCGGCTGGGTGCTAAATTTGAATCCCGAACTGTGTGACAAACCCTAGTCGTCATTGATTGACGACGATGCGAGGTATAATTAAAGTCAACCTAATTATTTAAAATTGATAATTATTAGCACAACATGCTAGGATTTAATTGATTGATATAATAAATTATTTCTATTGTAAATAAAAATGAATTTGCATGATTTGAATGATATGAAATAAATGCTAATGAACTGATTGAGTAAATTAAATATGAAATGTGAATTAACTGTAATGTAAATTAGGAAATCATGATGTAAATGCTTGATATGAATATGTTAGTTAGGATATGAGAATGCATCATTCAGATAGTGAGCGTTAGCTTTTAAATTTGATGTGTAGCTACTGAGTAGGAGTTCGCCCCTCGGCGCGTGGACACGATTGGAGCTTCTACTACGTCTGTTTAGGACTCGCTTATAGTTTGACTTTCTCACTCTATCATGACTTGATTTAACAGATAAGCGGACATGTTGAGTGGAGGATTTATCTTATCCCTCTCCACACGGGTCATTTAGTTATACGAATTTTCGGATTAATAACCCTCGAGGATAAGATCTCTTTAGTTTGTTTTAGAGAACTCAAATCTAGATCATAATGCCTTTGGGCCTACTATATTATAATCCCTACCCGAACCTATGTATGTTTAGTTTTTTTGATTTTTAAGTGAGATGTGAAACAAGGGAAAGTCGATTCACATGTAATGCGAGCGGTCATGTGCCAGTCAAAACGAGCTCTAGATTGGTGAGCGGGTCATTCCATTCCCGAGGAATTATGATAACTCCACATTTTGAGTTCCTAAAACTTGGAAAAGTGTGAAGGATTACGAGTACTGCAATACAGCGTATGTCTAGACTTGTGGATTCAAAGGGTAATGAATGTGCCTGGCTGAGAGTACTCGGCCTTTGTGCTCAACATCGGGAGTGATACGGAGGATGTAGAGAGCTCTAGGATAATAGATTTTCATGTGCGAGGGATAGTTTGAAATGCCAAGGCATCTGACAAATCAAAATGGGACGTTGTCAAGCTGAGGCTGACGGCTCCTGATTAGTGTCCTTATGAGTGATTCTAATGAAAAAGTATATGATGGATTTTATTTAACAGGAGGCCATCTCTCCCGTATCAGTTTGACTATTAGTTATTTTTGGATCAATAACACTCGTTACTGACTTTTTCGTATTATATATGTAGATGAAAACCTAGATGACAAAGTGTTGTTGGGACTGTGGAGGAGCAGCAATGCCACTTACACACATGTACCTACCGAGAATGAGCGAGAATGTGATGTGATGAACTGTTGTGAATGGTGTGAATTAGATGTTATGATGTTTTATTGCAAAAAATGATGTGTGGCTTTAATGAAATGGTATGTGTGATGGTTAATGTGAATAGAACTAAACAGGATTAGCTAATAGGGTCAAGACCCGACTCAGGAAATGAGAATGATTATAATGTGAATGTTATGTGAAAGTACATTATTTTGGGCATTATTTTACGTTTTTATCGTTATATATATGTAATATCTGTTATTGACTGGGTGGTTCCTATTGCACTTTTAGGGGAGACTCTGTTCGTTTTGTTTTAAAATTTTTATTTTTCAAACTTTTAATTGGTTTGTGTTGTTTTGAATATGGATTACACATCATAATATTAATTTAAAATAATGTTAGAACCTAAACATCTCATCTATACATTGAATGATGACATCATCATCTTGAAACATCGAGGGTAGATCCAGGTTTATTTAACCATATTAAGTAAATTAGCGAATGGGTTGGTCGCTAGTAGTATTTCCGGTCCAGTTCGCGTGTGAACTGAATTGAGGTGTTACAACGAAGACCAAGTACTCTCAGGCAGTCACTTTCAATACCCTTTAAATCACATGTCTGGACGTGCGTTGTATTAAACAATACCTATAAACCTCCACGTTTCTCCTGGTGTGAAGAAACTCAAAACACGAAGTTATCATGATCCCTCGGGAATGGAACAACCCTCTCACTAATCCAGAACCCGCTGTGATTGACACGAGCACCCACTCATTGTACATGAAAGTCAGTTTTCCCATCTCTCATCTCATTGAAAACTCGATAAAATTATATATAGGCGTAGAAAGGGTTTATATAATAGGCCCGAAGGCAACTTGCGGTAAATCTTATTTTCAAAATTAGACTTAAGAGATCTCATAATTGAGGGTTATTAATCCTAAAAACTATTTGATTAAATGACCCAAGTTAAGTGGGATCCGATAAAACTCCACCTAACCCGTCTTGCAATTGATAAATCAAATCACAATAGAAGGAGCAAAGAAAAACAAAGGACAAGTCCTAAATGGACTTGATAGAAACTCCAAGCGAGGTCACGCACCTATGCGACTAGATCATACTCTATGCCTACACACCACAACTAAATGGTAATGCCCAATTCTAACTATATGATACATGAATACAATGAATGCACGTGATTGATTATATAATCATGAATGCTATACTTACTAACACCGATATAAAACTATCAAAAATCTAATTAATGTAACAATTGACAATTTAAAAATCTGCTCATCATTACTTTTAACTAGGTTATTACATCTAAATTTCTAAACTTATCATCTCATGTCAATCGTCATTCTCAATCAATTGGATAATTAGCTTATACAATTATAAAATTCATACCTACTCCACAATTTCAAATATCATCTATAATGTATTTAATTTCAAAATCAAATAATTTAAATTATCATTAATCCTGATCCGTTCTGAATTACATAAAGAATTTATTTAATCAATAGCTAATTATCACAAATTTATAAAATTTACATATTAACAAAAATATGATAGATTCCTAGAAATTATGAATGATATGGATAATGATGAAAATAAATTAAAAATCTAAAATTTGAGAAGTGATAAGCGTCTCAAAGTGACTTGGACTTTAGTATGAGATTAACTAAATCTCCTAGGGTAAAAGAAAGAGATAGGTGAGATAAATATAGCCAACCAATTTTATTGAAAACTCAATTGTTGCGTTATTTGTAACATTTTTTTGAAAAATTAAAAAATACTAATAATTACTTCATTTGTTGCCCCCAAAATCCTTAAATAAAATGGGATTCGTATTCGTCGAAGAGAAGGGATGTGGTGACCATGATGCACAATTATGCCTGTGCGCCCATGCGTATAATTATGAGTATAAACACCTTCATAGCCCCTAACATATACATGTTCATACAGGGATTATGACCATCGTTTTTGCTTTAAAAAAGAGCCCAAAAACCATGCAAGTTGATTTCTGAGTGTTCGTTAATGGGCTCTCGTCATTATCAATAAATGGGCCTGGTGCTACCTTGATAATAAGCTGATACACGAGTTTAATTCATATCAAGAATTTTAAGATGAAAGGATACAATGTTAGAGACGAAATAGGATGATACTAGAAGAATTTGTGGTTAGGAAAGGATGACAGCCTATAGAGGAAGTAAAGAGAGCCCTACCGGAGATGTAAGGGGATAGATAATTAGAAATGTTGGGGGCCGGCTTAAGTGGGTATCCGATCCGAATTTAAAAAACCGTGTACCGCGTTTGGGCCATGCTTAATTGGCTTAGAGTCTCATAACTTAGAGGAAGTGATTGACGGTGCAGCAGCGGGGGAAGCCTCGGAGACCAGTGGTGGTGGCGAAGTGCCCTGCTAGATGGGGTTGTCACAAGTGTAGATCACGATTGGGGCAAAGCCGAGGATGAAGTTGTTGGAAATATTAGAGCCCAGGGTGTGAAAATTGTAAACCTCACAAATGCCAAAACAGATGAAAGAACTAAATACAAAGGGGTGGAAATCCTACTTGAAGGAGCCCCTCGTCCATGGGAGCCCGGACACGTTCATACACCACAGCTCATGAGAAGCCCAGCGAGAGCTGATATCAAGCACCTGGCTAGCACATCATCCCTGCATCGGTTGAAAGAATAAGATGATAAAGAATTATAATCGACTTATAAGAGAAAAATTAAAAAAGATATCACTTAGTTAGAAATATAAACAACATATAAAAAGGGGACATACACAAATTATGCACAACAAATGGGTGTATGCCTAATTAAAATATTAAAGAAAATAAGCTAAACTATGTAATTAAGTATCACTAATTTCTTCTTTTAAAAAGGGGAGAAACACTAACTTCTTATTTAATCTCAAATATTAAGCCAATCAACTTCCTCACTTCATCCTCTAAAAGATAAAATAAACCTAATATATCATTAAACTACCAAAAGATAATTCTAAATGATTAATTGACAATCACTAATTAAATAATCAATGTTTTCTACATATTAGACATATATATGATTGCAATAACCAACCGGCCCATAAAGGCCTCATGGGCTTGTAGGTTCATTAATGTTTTGTTATACTCTCTGGTCTTGTTTGTTTTTATCAGTTGGACAAAGGCTTATTACTTGCAGATTGACATTCTTATATGATCGCTTTTTTTAGCGGCTGGCTAGTCATTTTGTTTATGTTGAAAACTTAGTTTTGCTTAAATTCGTTATATATATATATGAAGAATAACAATTCAAAGATAAAAAATGACAAGATTTTTTCTCTCTCTTAATATCTACCTTCGGCGGGTGATACACAACAAGAACACAGAGACATGAAATAATTTGATGCATCAATAATTGTTTTTTACACTTAGGGGAGGACAATATTATAATTTTATGGTCCATTTGGAATGGATGTAGATCAGATTCTACACCGGCAAGTTCATCAAGTCTTCTCCCAGGGGTAGGGATCACCTTGGACGTTTCACACAACACGATATTGAAAACAAATTATAGGTGCATATTCACCTCGCCCAAGTGCCAACATTGCAACATAGAAACACATTGTTCGTCATTCATCCTCTCTGCCCAATCTCCAATCTCCGTGATAAGTGATGTGTCTTCTGTTACAATTGGAATGTGTGGTCACCAGATTACAAGGCTCCAACAGTGAAGACCCACATTAACAAAATTAATGGTTATGTGCAAATATCACTGCTGGTTTTCCTCTCAACTCCCACATGTATGTGTTTGCCACCTTACTTGGTCCCTCCTGGATTCTTTCCTTGCTGAGACAGGAGAAGAGAGGTTGATCGTCGAAGGAGTCGGTAGGGATAACATATACTAATCCATACAAAAACATGTGATGATATATACTTGAGCCCCTCCACCCCTTCGCAATCATCCTCAGAAAGGAATATCACTTTATACGTTGCTTAAGGTAAAGAAGGTGCTGGTCTGGTCGCATTCTGGGCCCTAAGTGTGTGAGCAATCGTAGACACCGTCCACGGGGATGGTGACTTCTTCATGTGATCTGTGTCTTCATAATTTACAGTTCATGACTATGCACGAAATTCTGGGTTGCCGATCTAATCGGAACTAATATTGTTTAATTCTGTAATTGCGAATTTTTCACTTGGGTAACTATGATGTTTTGAAGCTAAGTTGAGGGTAGTTATATCTATATCATATGTTATGAAAGTAGTTCTGAATGACATTATCTTTCCCAGAACCTGTGCCGCAGAGCTGGGATATTGTTGTCTTGGTGTTGGGACTCATTAATTTGTTGATCTTGAATGCTCTTATAATATGTATTTCAACATATGAAGAATTTATGATATGCCAAACCCAGCCAAACAAAGCAGATAATAAGAAAGCATTTAGTATGGTTCAGGAGTTTAATTTAGCATTTGATCCGCTTCAATTAGCAAGAGTATACAAGTCTTCAATTATGAAACATAATAGTCTCTCCCACGTCTGTCTTTGTCTTGTGATTAGACCTGCACGAGTGCAAGCACAGTGAGCAGACATGGACGGGCAAACTTTCCTGGCTCCCTGTAATTGCTCATACATCGTTGTGGGGATCAATGTTTGCATGCCCACAACTCCATGAAAGTGAAGGTGGTGAAATTATACATAACCAGCTGTCAACTTTTTTTTTGGTTATATATATATTATTATTGATGTGTATATTAACAATATGACAAAATTTCAGAGACCAAAATTACTTTCAAACTATATATGTATAGACATAATCAATCTCCTATAGTCTAATCCTACAATAATTGAAGGGGAGGAGGACAAGGATTGATAGCTAGTATGAGAAGGGCAATGGAGAGAGATACGCGTCAGTGCCAAGGATGATAGCAACGCATGTTAGTATGGAAAACATGGGGTGCATGGCCATGTTTGTAAAAGGTGAATACATAATCTGATCTTAACAGTGCAAAATTCCAATACAAAGCAATGTTGTCGATCCGGAGCATAAATCTTCCACACGAGGGCTCCTTTTCACGGCCAACTTTATAGATATCACTTTCTTTTCTGCATTCATCATATTATTATATATTTAAGCATGTTTTTATACTAAAAAACTCCTCACAAACGAAAGAAGACTTGAACTCCCATCAAAACACTCAGTGGAAACCCTTAATTCTCTTTTAATGTAATTGTATGTAAGTGGTTGGCTGTTATTTATAGATAAAATAAAACTTTTTTGGCGAGTTAGGGTTTTACTACGTGTATATCTCTTGATAGAAGATAGATAAACTGGAAAATTTGGAGGTACGTAGACAGATCCCAATATTGAGTGTAGCTATATATGTCCAACAAATCACAAAAAAGCTTCACTTAAATTATCATACAGACTGATTCACAGAAAAATGAATCAAAGACGTACAAAAGAAATGAAATAATACATTCGGATATATGTTTGTCGATTCAATATTCCAGTACAAGCAGTGGTATGTTTGTAGATGTATACCGTTACAAGGAAATCCATTGCAAGGTTCAAGAGACAACAAGAAAAGGAATTGGCCTAGCTTTTGTATATATTGAACTGTTTGATAGAAGATCAGATATGCTCTGGCTTGCATGTAATGCAATTATCAACACTACTTTGCGCCATACAATGCATATAATTTAGCTGGTAAATTCTATATATATATATATACATACAGACGATTGGTTTTTTAACTTCCATGAATATAGTATTTGCATGATCCTACCAATGTCCAACTCAGAACCTTCATATCCATGCTACATTGAAACCTTATTAATATCATCCACTTCATCTCTCTAGTTGGATCAAATATGAATATACAAGAAAGCTAAAGATGAATAGGACCAGAATGTGTCACACTGTGAGTAGCACCCACCCGTTCCATCAAGCTTTTTTATTTTTGAAGTTTTTAGTGAAGGAGTTGAGCTGGAAGACAGAATATATAGCGCACTTAAGACTAAACACTGATCAAGTGGGGGAAACAAAATCCAACATAAAGAGGGGAAGAGCAGTGGGTAAAGATGGGATGGTGGGAGACAGAGAAAGAAACATTCCAAGTAACCAATTTGATTTTTAAGCCATGCTAGTTGAATACTTGCTACATGCCTTCAATATGTACGAACTATTGTTGCTTTAAAATAATTAAGTGACACTTACAACAAGGACCCAGAATCACCTTGATGCATTACACAGTTTTCACTGCATATTGGATTAATCAAATCCCACAAAAAACATATAAAGTTAAGTCAAATTACCCTTCCAATGTGTCTGCCGGATTCTTAACCTAACGTTCTCCTCCATCTCTTCTTTTGATATCAGCCCCCCACACTCAACAGCCAACTTTCTTCTTCTCTCATCCCCCAGAATCCAGATCAAGTATCAGATGCCTAGTGTGGTCTAATGTAATTCTTGGGCATACCCAAGATTCATTATAGCTTAGTGATAGTAAAAAAAATTAAAACGGAAATGGGTAGCCCTAATTGCTAGGTAAAAATATGCCAGTTGATTGACCTAATATCAGAAACCAAAGATGGCAGACATGGACTCCCATCTCATGGTGTGAAGCCGGGGTATGACTCATCCATGACGCCAACAAAGACGCTTTATCGGGCACAATCTTTACTTTGCAAGTTTACCAAATCACATTAGCTCAAATGTAACTTAAATTAGTTGTATCTTTGAAGTAGAGTCATGTGTCATGTTGAGGATCCTAATGCAGAGAAGGATATCAAAATTGTTGTCTAACACATTTTCTCATAAAATATGAACCGACAATATTGGAGTAGCTCATGGTAATGGCCGGTCTTTGCATATATTTATAACTGTGTATATGTATATAGTAGCTTCTCCGCTGTATGCCATATTGCTTTGTATGTATGGATATTATATATTCATGGAACGACTTATAGATTATATATAGTATGTTCTCGTTAACCATCATTGTTATATATATATATATATATATATATATATATATATCTAAACCTATCTCAAGTGGTATTTTATAAGCTTCCATAATTCCATTTTTGAGTAAACAATAAAAATCAGGAAAAAGTGATGAATAATCTAACTGGAAAGTTGATCGTCCTCTCTATTATCAGCCATATCTTGTTTATTTAGCTAAGACCACGCCAATAAATATCTATACGTTCATATGCATGCATGTGGTTTTGTAACACTCAAACTCGTAATTATATTAGCTCTTAGCTAGAAATGCAAAAACGAAGTTGCATAGAATGGTGATGCATTGATGGGATAAATATCTGGAGTGGACTAAATGTAGCACTGTTGCGGTTTATTCACCTGGAACTCTGAAGAAGACTCGTTCATATATAACAAATTTGATGATTACTGGAAACTCCAAGCTATGCCCAATTGAGTTGAAACTTGGAACATTTGAGTTCTAATTTGAAAAGCTAAGTGTTTGTAGAGTTTAGGGAAGAAACGGACTATCTCTCCCCCATGGGAGATTGCTTGAAAAAGGAGACGTGCAAGCAATTAGTATACGAAGTCTTTGCAACTAAGGTATAATCGTCTCCTCTTAATCATACAATTGTACCCTCTCCACCTTTTCACCCTCCACGCTTGAATCTAATTGTGTTTGTGATTCAATGTTTGTCAAGGAATTGGAGATATTGTCGAGTATACAATGTCAATTTCTCATGAACACTTCTATACGTACTTCAAGATGAATGAACTTGTTATGAAAGTGTCAACACATGCCGAGTCGCGATTAAGTTAGGCAGATTGGCAATAGTAAGATTTTAACTAGCTCAAGCTAGCAGTCTCTGCATCTTCCTATCTCATGCCCAAGTACCTCAAATTATTCAACTCTGGGCAATATGACCCAAATACTCGTCCTGCCCACTTCATAAGTTACATCACCGATGTCAATTTCGACGTCAGTAAAATGGTATCATGAAACACTAAATTTACATAATGTTATACTAGCTGCTTGTGTTGATGACGATAGAATGGCAGAAAAAGAGACGCAGCTAGCACTCAGAAGTTGTAAGAAAGGCGAGGGATTTGCGCAAGATCATTGCCGAGATCTCGACAACCCCAGACATGGGTATATAACAACTTCCAATGCAAGTAAGCTAAAGCAGATGGGAAGCCAAGACGGTGTTTCTCTAGATTGACATAAGTAAAAGTTGTGAGGTCAACATTTATGGCTTGATTATGGGTTAACATAACAGTTGTCATCCACACAAAGACCCAAAAAATTTTAATACAAACCGTGCTTTCATGTCATGACCTAACTAGGTCTTGAGTCTGGCCATTAGATTCAAAATTTTACTACAAATTTGAACTTTTATCATTTTGCTAACTTACTCTACAGAAAAGGTTGTTGCCCTGTGCACAAAGGAGCATATAGAGATTGAGGTCGAACCATCTACCATACATTGTACACACTTCTATTACAGTCCATTGTTATTCTTAAGAAAATAATAAGTTGTAAAGTCTTACATTGTCTCTACATTCGATGAACATCTAAATATGCATAAGCACCCATCAATTACCAAAATGTTAAAAATACGACTCAAGACAATTAATAGGTGTTATTACAATACCAATTATTGCAGTAGATTATTAATTTTACAAGAATAGAACATTTAACCACACTTAAAAATGTAAAATATTCACCCCCCCAATAAAATACCCAAAATTTACAACGCCATAACAAAATACCACTTTTGTTTGTGATTACTTCAACATTTATATTTTTCCCACCATCAGAAAATGTAATTACATGTCAATTTGGGAGAGTGGGATATGTTTTCCCACGTGAATTAAGTTTTTATATTTTTTCATGTAAAGTATAATCGTATGATCGTAGATTAAGAATCACAATATATAATATAGTTTTTAATACGCCACCGATTATCATCCCGGATTTATAGTTTGGACAGAGTATGCATATTAATTTTTTTAGATGGGTTGAACTGAGTTTCATCATATTTTAAAATTATATATATAATACTTCATTAAATATTTAAAACATATTTTATCGTCAATATTTTATTTTATTCTGGGTAAAATATTATAATTTTCAACAAAATATTTTTAATAAATTTCAAATAAAAAAATGGGCACAAATTTCAATAATCCAAATTCAGTTTGGTTTGGTTTATTCAAAACGGAAATGATTAAAACTACATCAAATGAATTATAATTTTTATAATAAATAAAGTTAAAACATGATTTAATGACCATAGCTATATTCAAAACTATATTATACATATATATATATTATGTTAAACATCTCAAATAAATTACGAATAAATCAAAAAAATTAATAATAACCCACGTAAAATATGAATTTTCATGCACCTAGAAATTTTTCCCAATGTTCTAATCGAACCAAACCGACGGTTATTTTGGTTCAAACCAAAATTTGATCAGCCCTAATACAAACTAAAAAGGTTTAAATTGTACAAGATTTGAAAAGAGTTTAAAACTTGATAGGATAGGACCTGAGATAGGATGTTTAAAACTATGGTAAATATAGTGTATACAGTATACACCAAGAGGGAATGGGAAGAGTCAGTAGGGCAGGGTGTGGCTGGCCCGCCAAGGTAATGCAAGAGGGGGGACTGTTCTTGCTTTTAGCAGCACTCCACGGTACAAACTACAGATCCCCGGGAAATCCTGCTGCACAACTCCTATATCTCGGAAGTTGCCGGCCCCTACGTCGTACAACCTCACCAGTTGCACCTCTCATCTCTCATCCCGACTCCTCGAGAAATAAAATGAAAATTTACAATACAATTATCTCTCCCGGTAAGCACTGCAAGTATCTAGCTTGTAGAGATGTCTGTATGGAGCTGGGAAGGAGAGGGATCAAAGATACGAGGGTTACTGTTGTTTAATTAAACAACTCTTCACTGCCCACCACCTTCCCTCCCTCCCTCTCTATTTATATCCCCCTATTCTCCACCCGTGCAACTCACTCCTGAAAATCACCACCAACTCTCCTTCGTCGAATTCTCTTCTGCCACCTAGCTCCTGATTGATTTCTTTCCTCCTCTTCAAGCCTGCATCTGGATCAGTGGTGTTTCTGTTGTTGAGCAAGGATCGCAACCATGCCCGAGGCTAATAGGAACTATTACCTTGCCGAGGGGGACCTCGATGAGAAGAACAAGAAAGTTCTGCAGTTCATTGAGGACTTCACCAGCAACGCCGACCAAATCCAGCGCAGTGTGCTCGCCGAAATCCTCAACAGGAATGCCCACGTCGAGTACCTCAACCGGTGCGGCCTCAGCGGCCGAACCGACCGCGAGAGCTTCAAGAAGCTCTTGCCGGTGGTCACATACGAAGACCTCCAACGTGACATCGACCGGATTGCCAATGGCGACAGGTCCCCTATCCTCTGCGCTCATCCCATTTCCGAGTTCCTCACCAGGTGGGCACATACACTACTTGTAGTTCTGATTTTGATCATATATACATATACATATTATATAACTATACGTAAATCTTGTTGCAGCTCTGGGACATCTGCAGGGGAGAGGAAATTGATGCCGACTATAGAGGAAGAGCTGGAGAGGAGGAGCCTCCTATACAGCCTTCTGATGCCGGTGATGAGCAAGTACATGCCGGGCATGGAGAAAGGTAAAGCAATGTATCTGCTATTTGTGAAGGCCGAGTCGAGAACCCCAGGTGGGCTAGCATCTCGCCCTGTTCTCACCAGCTACTACAAGAGCCGCCATTTCAAGGACAGGGCATATGATCCATACCATGTTTACACCAGCCCCAACGAGGCCATCCTCTGTCCAGACTCCTACCAGAGCATGTATTCGCAACTCCTTTGTGGCCTCCTACAGAACAAGGAGGTGCTCCGTGTCGGGGCCGTCTTTGCCTCTGGGTTCATCCGAGCAATCAAGTTCTTGGAGAAAAACTGGCCTAGCTTCTGCAATGACATAAGGACTGGCATCTTGGGCACTCAGATTACCGACAGTGGTGTGAGGGAAGCGGTGATGAAGATTCTCAAACCCAATCCCAAGCTGGCCGATTTCGTCCACAAGGAATGCGGCAAGGATTCATGGCAGGGGATCATCTCTCGGCTCTGGCCCAACACCAAGTACATAGATGTGATCGTCACCGGCACCATGTCGCAGTACATTCCGACTCTGGACTTCTACAGCAATAGGCTCCCACTGGTTTGCACCATGTACGCCTCCTCCGAGTGCTACTTTGGCGTGAACCTCAACCCGCTGTCCCGGCCCGGCGAGGTCGCCTACACCCTCATCCCCACCATGGCCTACTTCGAGTTCCTCCCCATCCACCGCGGTCCCAATGGCGCCATCTCCGAATCCTGCCTCTCCATGCCCAGATCGTTGAACTCCAAAGAGCAGCAGCAGCTCGTCGATCTCGTCGACGTCAAGCTCGGACATGAGTACGAGCTCGTCGTCACGACCTATGCCGGTACTACAATGTCAACAAATTCTCATCTCTATACTATAGTGCTAATTTCATATTCACATATTAGTGCAATTGTTGGTGGTATTTATCAACTACTTGTCGAACAGGATTGTACAGGTATAAGGTCGGGGACGTGCTCAGAGTGGCGGGGTTCAATAACAAGGCGCCGCAGTTCAACTTCGTGTGCAGGAAGAACGTGGTGTTGAGCATCGACTCCGACAAGACGGACGAAGTGGAGCTGCAGAGCGCCGTGAAGAGGGCGGCCAAGCACCTGGAGCCGTTCGACGCGTCGCTGGTGGAGTACACCAGCTACGCCGACACCACCTCCATCCCAGGTCACTACGTTCTCTACTGGGAGCTCCGGCAAGGAGTAGCCGGCCAAGTGCCGGAGTCGGTGTTCGAGGACTGCTGCCTCGCCATGGAGGAGTCGTTGAACAGCGTTTATAGGCAGGGGAGGGCGTCGGACAAGTCGATTGGGCCTCTGGAGATCAAGATGGTGGAGGCTGGCACCTTCGACAAGCTCATGGACTATGCTCTTAGCCTTGGCGCCTCCATTAACCAGTACAAGACGCCGAGATGTATCAAGTCCGCCATGATGGTGGAGCTTCTCAACTCCAGAGCAGTTGGCGGCTACTTTAGCCCCAAGTGCCCCAAGTGGGTACCTGGGCACAAGCAGTGGAATGCCCAGAACTGATCCAACCTCAAGATCGGCGAAAAAGCTAGAGATCATGGTCTCTGCAATTTGATTGATTAATCAGCTTTTTGCATGGATGATCGATCATGTTCTTCGCTATTAGCTCGTCAGTTTACGACCAGTGTACAAACTAGAAACACGTTTCTGATTTGAATGTTAATGTCTTCTTCACTTCTCCTTTTAGTAATTGCTGTTTCGATTTGTTCCCGACCTGGTACTGTTTCCCTGTCTAAACACTTCTACTGCAGTTTTGTTCATTCATATGCTAGAAATCTGCTCACGCCAAGAAACCATGGCCAATATTTTTAGTTAAAAACTGAAAATATTGTTTTACCTATGGAATCCATGTTTAATCAAGTCAAGCTAACTTTAAAATATATTAGCATGTTAATTTGATAAAATTTCTATGCATATTTCTACATGTTTGTTTATCAAATTTATTGAAGAAGATGGGTAAATGCCGAATTATGGGAGCTAAATATTTACGTTCAGATTGAGCTAGATTAATTTGTATTAACTTACCCTGATAAACTCTAGGTTGCACATTATGTTCCTGTATGGACACATATGGAGACACGCACTCTCGGCCACTAATGATCGAGATCATCAACGGGTAGGATTGTGTGCGTCCCATGTACGTCCGTGGGAGTGCATACAAGACCGGCTTCCCGATGGAATGAAATCCCTTTTGGAACCTCCACCTAGCATTAACACTCTTTAAAACAGCTCTGTTCAACATGAAAAGAAAGAAGACCAATTCCTAATTATCTGATAGCACAAGATAACATTAACACAGGGATTTCAACATTTTGTACTACGTACATATATATGTATGTGTGTGAATAGCAAAAAGCACAAATTTGACGAGAGAGCACAATGAATGAACTTGGCTGTCGATGCGCTCCATGGCGTCTTCATGTTCTGTTCACGGACGAACAGGACATGAGACAGTTGCTTTTATACTTCAACATCAAAGCCCGCAACTCTGCCATGGCCAAAAAAGCACAGAACTAGCAAGCTCCAAGAGCTAGCAACAAATTACCCAGCTACCAAATTGAAAGCATGGTAATCAGAGATTCAGAATCACAGTTTGCTCTTCCCTTGCCTGCCTCCGGGTAAGCAAGTGATGAGTTGCCGTTGAAATATCCTATGTCTTGTTTATATGTACATGGAGTTGGGTTGTCCCTCTCCTGTAAAAACATAAACGGTGTAACTTTGTTACGGGGAAAAATTAAGATTTTATATATTTGCTTCATTAAAAGGAATAAAAGCAAACACTGGATATTTTTCTTCTTTGGCTTTTGGCTTTTGGAGAAAAATAGCCACAATAGGAGAAAGTAAAATTATTCTGTTGAGATTCGTTTACCATCGTTAATAGTAAACCCGCTAAGTTCTTAATATATAATATTTTTCTATTATTTTATTCATTTATGGTTAATACTAATTGTGAAAAAATTACAATAAATTAGTATTGTGAAATTTGTTCACTTGTGGATGTTTTTGTATCAACTTGTGAATTTTATCTTAGTCATTTACCCTGTGATTTTCTCAAGTTTGAGGTTTTCATGTAAAAATTGGTTTGTCCATATTAGAAGGTATTTCTTTTCAAATTAAAATTGGTGTCTACGTTTTGGTGTTACTTCTCATCCTTACTTGTTGAATGAGATTTTGTTCGATTAATCCCAATAAGTGGTATCATAGCCAGTTTGCTTGGTTTGTAAGTTTTGGTTGTTGATGATATTTTATGCTTGCTAGGTGTATCGACAAAATTTCTAAGACCCTAGTTAGTGTCTTTGTGATTTATATTTTAATAAGATGGCTAATGAGAAGTATGTTAAGATAATATCTCTTAAGAGGTCAAATAACTGACACTATTGAAAAGGAAAATGATTGATTATTTATATTCGAATGATTTTTATAAACCTATGACTGGTCAGAAACCGACAGAGGTGATTGATAAAGGTTGGAATAAGTTGGATAGGAAGGTTATGGCTTGTTTGAGACAACGAGTAGATGAAGTTATGTATCATCATATTTCTGAATTGACATCCTCAAAAATAGTATAAGATAAACTTCAGAAGTTTATGAGATGAATACTGTTAGCAACAAGACCCTTTTGATAAAGAAATTAGTAAACTCGAGGTATAAGGATGGAAATGACATAAGTGAGCTTTTCAATGAGATGAAGAGTATTATTACTCAACTTGCTAAGATAAAGATGACTTAAGATGAAGAATGACAAGCTATCTTGCTCCTCAACACATTGCAAAGAACTGAGAAACATTGGTGATCTCTTTGAGCAATGCTGCTATGGCTGGAAAACTCACAATAGATATGATAACAATCAGTTTACTTAATAAGGAGGTGAGAAGAAAATCTATGCCAACTTCAAGGTCTCATGCATTAGTGTCAGAAGAGGCAATAGGTAGATCAAGAAATAAGGACACAAACAGAAAAGTCAAGAGTCAAGGAAGGTCTAAATCCAGGAAGAGCTTGAAGTATTATTATTATGACAAGACATGTCATATCAAAAAGAATTGTTGGAAGCTTAAGAAAGACTTGAAAAATAAGAACAACAAGGATCAAACAGAATAGGATACTAATGTTGTACATGATAACATAGTGATTCTTTCTAATTGTGGAATGGCTGTTTGATGGTTAATTGTGATGGTAGTTGGGTAGTTAACTCGGGAACATCATTTCATGCAACTCTAAACAGAAATTTCTTTACGACCTATGAATTTTTTAATTTGGGTATAGTGAAGATGAGAAATAGTAATACTTCCAAAATTATGGGACTTAGACATGTGCATATAGTAACAAATGCGGGTTACAAATTATTGCTTAAAAATGTCAAACATATTCCAGATTTGATAATGAGTTTGTTGTCAATTGGAGTGTTTGATGATGAAGGATTTGGTTCATAATTTGCACAAGATATGTGAAAACTTGTGAAAGGTTCTTTTGTTATTGCTAAAGGGAAGAAGTATTGTAGTTTATATCTCCTCACTTGATTCTACTGCTGATTTGTGATACCATCGACTGGGACACATGAGTAAAGACATTGAAAAAGCTAAACCTTTTTTCCAAAGTCAAGGATATCATAATTAATCCTTGTGACCATTGTTTGGTGGGGAAATAACATAAGATATCCTTTGCAAGCACAAGTACAAGGAAGTCAGAAGTTTTTGAGTTGGTACGCACTAATGTGTGTGGGCCTATGGATGTAAAATCTCTTCGCGGTTCTATTTATTTTATTACTTTTATTAATGATACTTCTAGGAAGGTATGGGCTTATGACATGAAAAATGAAAATGATCTTTTTGGCATTTTTAAGAATTTTTATATATTGGTTGAAAGAGAAACCGATAATTTTTTAACATGTTTTACAAGTGATAATGATGGTGAATATTCTTCTGTTGAGTTTGATGAATATTGTAGCAAGCATAAGATTAGACATGAGAAGACGATTCTTTATACTCCTTAACATAATGGAGTGGCTGAAAGAATGAATAGGACAATTTCTGAAAGAATTAGAAGTATGTTGTCTTCAGTTAAGTTACTTAAAAGCTTCTGGGTGAGGCCATGAGCACAACTTATTATTTGATCAATAGATCTCCCACACATACCCTAAACAATGATATACCAGAAGTGTAAAACCCACGAATTCGAGTTAGGGTTTTATATTCAGAACCGGTCGAGTCGACCGTTATTTTTTGAATTGAGTCAGTTTCAGGACACGTGTACCGAGCCGACGCCGGTCGCGTGTATGAGCTATGAGGGTCATGCGTACCCAAGTATATGATGATAACGTCATGAACACAGCAGAACAGAATGAGTTATCAGAATATATGAGAGTATGCCAGTGATTTTTTTTATTATTTTTACATATAATGGATCGTAGAATTAGTTTTAGGTCGTTTATTGCGTCAGGATGCGTTATGGGCATTTCGGGTGGGTTGATAGCTCTAGAGCATATCATTATGATTTTTTTATGTTGTTTGATTTTACGGGATTTTTCCCGATTTTTATGAATTTTTTAGGATTTAATACGACCTAGTTATTATACTTGACTCGAGCCGGAGACGAGTCAAGTCTTAATTACAAGTTTGCCACCCAACCTTTCTTCTCCACGACGACATTTTCTCCCCACGCCCAAACCCCGACGCCGCCACTGTGCAGCGTCGTCGCCGCCGCTGTCGGCGCCGCCCGGCCGCCGATCGTCGCCGCCCAGCTCCGCCACGGCGTCGCCATGCCGCCCCGACCAGCCCCGGCCGCTGCCAGGCCGCCGCAACGTCGGAATCGGCTCGCCTAGCGCCGCGGCTACATTTCGGTCGCGTCGCCGATTCCGCCGCCGGCGAGCATCGCCACCACGATCAGGTGGTCGCCTCAGCACCCTCGACCACCTAGTGACGCTTCCTGACCGGAGCGGAGGCCGTCGCCGCCGTGGCCGGCCGGATCTAGCAACCACCACGGCCGGCCTCTGTTTTGCCGTTTTCCGGCGAGCCGCCGCCTCCATTGGCCACGCTGAGGTCATAGATGAGTCGGGGCCGCCGAGCCGGTTCCGAGGGTACCCAACACGACCCCTTTCCGACCAGTAGACGCTGCCGGCGATTGTCGTCGGAAAACCACCGGAAGTCGCCGGAAAACCGCCGGAAAAATCGGAATTTCTGGGATTCGCCGGAATCCACCGGATCTTCCGCGGGGCTCACCCAGTGGAGCCCGATCGAACGTCGGACGCCGAGGAGTGCCGAATTCGAGCTTTGAGACGCGTGACGGAACCCTAGCCGTCGCCGATTGCCGACGACGTGAGGTATAATTACCTCCGATTGAGTTATTTAAAATTGAATATGATTGTTAGCATAACATGCTAGAATTAACTAGTTGTCATGATGAATGTTAGCACAGTATGCTAGATTTGATTAACCGTCATGAGTAATGCCTAATTATGAGTAAAGGGATGATTGTATGATTTGGGTAATTGCGAATGAACAGTAAGTAGTCTAATGAAGTAGATCAGGTCAGAGCATGATAAGTGACCACGACATAAGTTATAGACATGTAATAAAATTAGTATAAATAGGATGAGCTAGGATTAATTAATTTTTATGATTTTCTGATTGTTATGTTGATGAATGATTGCATTGCGATTGTGATGTTATTAAGTTTGATGCACCATTTAGTTAGCGGGCGTTAGTATTTAGTTTTGATGTGTAGGTACGGAGTAGGAGCTTGCCGCCTAGGCGCGATGACACGCTTGGAGCTTCTACCAGGTCCGTTTAGGACTCGTCTGTTTTAATCTTTTCTATTGTATGTTTGATTTATTGTCTGCAGGACGGGTTAAGTGGCGTTTTATCGGATCCCACTTAACTCGGGCCATTTAATCGAACATTTTCCGGATTAATAACCCCTCGAGGATGAGATCCCTCGAGGTTGATTTCGAAAACAAGATCCACCAAAAGTTGCCTTCGGGCCTATTATGTAACTCCCTACCTAAGCCTATATATATATAGTTTTCGTGTTTCTGTGAGACGAGAGATGGAGAAATCGACTGCACGTACCATGCAGAGGATGCCGTGACAGTCAAAGCGGGCTCTGGATTAGTGCCAGCGGACTGTTCCATTCCCGAGGGATCCTGACAACTCCGCGTTTGAGTTCCTCACACCCGGAGAACGTGGAGGTTTACGGGTACTGTTTAGTACAGCGCATGTCCGGACTTGTGGTTCAAAGGGTACTAAAGGCGACTGCCTGAGAGTACTCGGCCTTCGTGCTCAAGGCCAGGAGAAATATGGAGGTAAGGAGAGGGCTTAGGATAAAGTTTCACGAGAAGTACTGAAAAAGAAGTGCTGAGAGTAGCACAGTACCAGCAGCAGTAAGTTCGGGATGCTACCGGGTCTGCAGCCCAGTGGCTCCTCAGTAGTGCCCTTCAGAGTGTTCTTGAGGAAGTATATGTTTTCTTTCAGATGAGAGTTTGCTCTCATAGCCAGTTTGTTATAGTTATTTTATTTTCCGGACCAGTAACGCTTGTTACTGACGTTTTTCTTATATATATGTAGGTGATAAGCACGAGATAGATGAGCCAGCTTGGACGGAGGAGCAATGAGGTCTTGTGCACACACATGTTAGATTTCTGAATGTTTAATATTGTATCATTATGTTATTATTTTGTGAGTGACATGATTAAATGTTTGATGCATGACAATGACATGAAATGAAATGATCAGAGTAGCGCAGCAAAAGTGGGGTTAGGACCCAAAGTTCAGAGAATGATGAATATAGTAGATTAGAAGCTTGTGTGAATGCTATTGTTGCTATTCGTATATATGTTAGAATATACGATTTTGACAGGGTGGCCCCTAATTGTATTTTTAGGGGAAATTCTGTCCCTTTCGTTTTAGAATTTTTACTAATTTTGATCGTGATTGTGATGGTGTGAAATTTAATTTGCATGTCATTCATGTAGTACCATGTTAGGATTTTGCGCATTTATTCATTCACGATGGATCGTATCTTCATCTTAAGACGCCGAGATTGGATCCGCATGAGTTAGGTTCGGGTTAGCCGACCTAACCGGGGCCTGTAACATGCCGGTTCGGTTCACGAGCGTGAACCGGATTTGGGGTGTTACAAGAAGGGCATTGGAGTAACAAAAAAGTTAGTTATTCTTATTTGATAGTCTTTGGTTGTAAGGCCTTTACACATGTGCCTAATAAATAAAAGGCTAAGGTTGACTCTAGAGCCATGGAATGTATATTTCTGAGATATGGTGATGGTAAGTTTGGATAAAAATTTTAGGATTCTAAGAATAGAAACTAATTCAAAGCAGAGATGTAGTTTTCAAAGAGGATCAAACGGTTGAGGACTTTGGCAAGGAAGAAGTTCTTCAAGCAAAATCTCAATAACGCTTGGAAAAGATAAAAGAACATTCAACCTCAACTAGAAGTAAAGAAGAGGCTCAAGATAACACAATCATTCCTCCACCTAGTAATGATGAGGGTGAGGATGTGATGTCGAATGATATTTCTAATGATTTTGTTAATAATGTTGGACAAAAACAGACAGATTCTGATCAAGGGCAGACAACTAATGTGAGCAGATCAGCTCGTGAACCAGTTTTATCAACACGATATCTATCATCAGAATATGTGAAAATCACTGAATGTGGAGAACTAAAAAATTTTAGTAAAGTCAAAACTCATGTAGAAAAGGAGAGATGGTTGAAGGCCATGTAAGATGAGATGAAATCTTTACATGATAATCATACCTATGAGTTGGTGGATCTTCTTAAGGGGAAGAGAGTATTAAAGAATAAATGGGTCTATAGGATCAAACATGAAGAAAATAACACACAATCAAGGTACAAGGCAAGATTAGTGGTAAAGGGCTTTGGACAGAAAAAAGATAATGATTTCAATGAAATTTTTTCTCTAGTTGTTAAAATATCTTCTATTAGAATTGTTCTGGCTTTGACTACAAGTTTGAATTTGGAAGTTAAATAGTTAGATGTGAAGACGGTCTTTCTTCATGGTGATCTTGAGGAGACCATATACATGGAGCAACCAGAGGGTTTTAAAGTCAGAGGAAAGGAAAAGAGTTTGTATGGTTTGAAGCAAGCTAGTAGACAGTGATACAAAAAGTTTAATTCTTTTATGAAAAGTAATGGGTACAAGAAGTTTATTTTTTATCACTATGTGTTTATCAAGAGTTTTGATGATAATAACTTTATTATTCTATTGCTTTATGTGGTTTACATGTTGATTGTAGGACATGATGAAGCCAAGATTGCAAGTTTAAAGAAGAACTTGAATACATCTTTTGTAATGAAGGATTTGGGATCGACAAAGCAAATGGTGGGGATGTCCATTAGGTGTGTCAAGGGAGTTAGAAAGCTTTGAGTGTTACAGGAAAAATACATAAAAAATGTTCTTAAAAAATTCAACATGAAAGATGCAAAGTTGACTAGAGTTCCACTTGGGGGTCACTTTATGTTGAAGAAAAATGACTTAAGTGAAATAGAGATGGAGGAAATGACAAAAGTTCCTTATGCTTCTACGGTTGGTAATTTAATGTATGCTATAGTTTGTACAAGGTCAGACATTGCATATACAGTTGGAATAGTTAACAGACATTTAGCAAATTCGAGCAAAAAATATTGGCAAATAGTTAAATAGATAATGAGGTACTTGAGAAGTACAATCAAAATGTGTTTATATTTTGGAAGTGATAAACCTTTATTGGATAGCTACACCGATGCAGACATGGCACGTGACTTGGAGACAAGAAGGTCAACGTATTGGTTTGTTGTTAATTTTGCTAATGGGGTTGTCTTGGCAATCTAGGTTACAAAAGTATGTTACATTGTCTACAACTAAAGCCAAATTTATTGCTATAATAAAAGTTTACAAGGAGATGCTATGGGTGAAAATAAATTTGAATGAAATTGGTATAAACAGGAAAGATACATTGTATACTGTAATAGCGAGAGTGTAATTCACCTAAGTAAAAATTCAAATTTTCATTCAAGGAGCAAACATATTGATGTGAGATATCATTGAATAAGAGATGTGTTGGAAAGTAAATCTCTTGAGCTAACAAAAATTCATACTGAAAGGAATGTTTCAGACTTGATGAATAGAGTTGTGTCAAAAGAGAAATATGTTTACTGCAAGAATGGAACAAGTATGGATGGAGTTTCCCATGCCGACTAAAGGTATTTCATAGAGTCAGGAATTGGAGGTTTATTGGGTTGTCCCTCCTCTGTAAATACATAAGATTATAACCCTATTTTGGACAAAACCCAAAGATTTTTAGATTTGCTTCGTTGAAAGGAATAAAAACTACGTCAGATGCTTTTCTTCTTTGGTTTTGGGTTTTTGGAAAAAATGGGTTATGATGGGAGAAAAGAAAATTGTGTTAATTGAAGAAAAATAAATATTTTGTTAAGTTTTTTTGCAACCGTTAAGATAACCACGCTAAGTTGTTAATCTATAATACTTTTCTGTTCTTTTATTTATTAATGGTTAATAATAATTATGTAAAAATTATAATAAATTGATATTGGAGAGTTTATTCTTCTGTAGATATTTTTATATCAACTTATAAATTCTATCTTGGTCATTTGCATTGTAGTTTTTTTTTCAAATTTGAAATTTTTTACGTAAATTTTAGTTTGTCCATATTAAAAATTATTTCTTTCGGGCTAAAATTGGTGACTATATTTTGGTGTTATTTTTCGTCCTTACTTATTGGAGTGTCATGTGACAGATCACTAGTTTCAATTCGTGGTTTTTTCGTATGGGTATGTTTACCTTGCAAAAAGGCATTGGAAACCTGGGCTCACAACTCGGGGAAGCAATAAAAGAGATGGGCCATGGGGAGGCCGGCAAGGGTTGGTCCATGGCCAAAACAAAGCATTGTCTTTCACGAGGAGCTTCGCTTATTTGCAGTGGTGTCCATTTGGGGGAGACCCAAATGGGTGAGAGAGGGGAGGAAGCGTTTGTGCGTCGTCAACATCCCCGCTCGTGGGATTGCATTGCACCAATCCGCTATTCTTGGGCTGTGTCGGCCCTGGTCTTATCACCAACCCAACATTGTCTTCTTCCCACCTACATTCTCATCTTATCTCCTTCCTTCCCCCACCTGCTCCTTCTAGTTAAAGCCCCGGCGTGGAAAGTAGTACTGCCATCTTATCTTCAACATTTTCTCCAACTGCATCAATGATATATTTCTTTCAGGTTGGGTCATTTCAACCCATCAATCATCATGTCCACCTTTTGTTGTAGTTCGACGACATAGATTATCACCTGCCAGTCATCCGTCCCAGCCAATTAAGTACTACTGATCTTCTTGTCATATGCATCAGAATTTTTTTTAATGTCATTCGATTAATTAATAATATAGAATAACATTGCTGCTAAGCTCATAAATATGATCGCACAAATGATATAGTGCAACGTCGTGCATGATGGAATACGGTGCACAAGGTGATTGAATGATAAACAGCCTTCACTTGACAAGGATTAGTCAAAATTAGTAATGTCTTATTCATGTTTAATCTTTTTATTTCACAGATTAATGGTCAAGTAAAACATTCCTTTCTTCTAGCATTGCAGGGAAACGGTATTGCCTCCGCCAGCCCGTTCAGGATGCATTTAGGGACGCATCAAATGGTGACTGTTGATGATCATCCCGTGTGCAGTACCCGTTCCATTGCAAGGCATGGTCTTGTTCATAAAGTTTGATTTGAGTTTTTATTTAACTTAAATAAACCATACTTTAGGTTTGTGATCACTACTGGACTAGGAGCTCATATTGTTAATGAAATTTCAGCTATTTATATTAGGTTCTCTGCATATATAACAGAAAAAATAGAATTAAGGACATGATTTTATGATGTTAGATTAAAATAAAAATAGTTTAATGATATAACTATTTTTGTTTATATAGAATACTATGAAAAACTGAGCATTTTAATCCAAAAATAGGAATTTAAGTAATGCTAATTAATAGAATGAAAGAGAACATAGGTGAATTATATACTTAGCTAACTCGAATTAGACATCTAGCCAAAGTTGATATTTGAGTTAAACTTGATGGAAGAGCTTCGATTTCATATTAAATAACAACAACATACACTGATATCAAACTGAGGTCGGGCCATAGTTTAACCCGATTGGGCCAATGAGCTGGTTTGGGGAACAGCCCATCATCCTCTCCGGCCCCGGCCACTCGACTCCGCCTCCTCGAGTCTACATCTGCACACGTGCGCTGCTGGTTGAACGGGGGTCATTGTTAGCCCTAGCTCTACGTCACACCGCACGTGGAGTGTACAAAAAAAAAAAAAGAATGATTTTTAGCTGCACTAAAATCGTGATTAATCGTTCGAATGAGCTCGACCGACATGGATAAACCATGCGGGTCCGGTCCGGTCTACATTCCCTAATATGCGTGGTTACCGACGTGTCACGCCAGCAGGCACGCTTAAAGTCGACATATTCTAGCCTGTTGCAATGTCTACTCCTTCGTCCATGTCTCACATTTGACATCCATCATTTGCTTCATATTTGGCCCATAAGTGAAGGAGACGTCCCTTTTTGGAGGAGAAAGGATTGGGACAAAATCATTGGTGATTAGCTAATCTGCTTATTGTTCCACGGAACCAATAATCATTACTTAGTTGGGAAGATGAATATAATATAGTGAAAGGTGTTTGTGGTATGAGATCAATAAAAAAAGACCCGATAAAACGGCCATGTCTAGATGCACTAGGCCAAAAAATTCACTAGTTAAATAGAAATTTTGTTATTGAATTACGAGGGCCTGCACGAATGCGTTCCCTACTACCACAAATTACGACCTCGACTCTCCCAAATAGGGAGATTGTACGAATAACTCTCCTCCAAAGTGCAATGGAGGCGGTACCTTCTTGATCACCGGTTGACCCCGCCCGGGTAAGTATGTTTTGCAGTCGTATTTGGCCGTTTCTTATCACATTCTCCTCTGAAAAACGCCCTTCTTGCCGGTGTGACAATGCATTTCTGCACTTCGGAGAGCTTATGTGCGCACCTCAATATGTGAGCTGCCATGCCCACTTGACTTAACTAGCCGCCCCTTTTATCAATTCTCGTGCACTCTGTTTTGATCGAGTAAGCTCTCGTTAACATGCCTCTCGCTTAAAAGGGTTAAAGAAGTTCAAATGTTAAAGTCTACACCAAAATGAAGCTCGATAAGCTGCATATTCGATTTATACAAAATTGATTCCTTATATTGCATGTATTTTGATACATCTTCATCTTAAACCGGTAGGATTAGATAATGCAAAGCGAACTTTTGAGGGGAGGAGTCGGGTGAATTAGAGATGGCCATTCACAATGCAAGACTGCGGACAGTGTTGCATCACCGGGAAGAAAGCACTCCTTGGCATCCTGCCCTATGAGCTATTCCATCCGCATTCTTTTGAGTTGCCGAAACCCCTCTCAAATAGTCGACACTGGTGTTCCCTGCTGCCCAAGACTGCGGACAGTGTTGCTGTTCTTTATTTTTTAAAATCAGCTGAATTCTTCTGAAAAGAAAGGACATTCTTATTACTCACTGTCTGTTCCTGTACGTCAACCAAATTATTTACATATACGAACCATTTGGCATGAATAAACATGAACCGCGAACTGTGAGGGTCCTCTTCCATCATCTATGTGATACACAGAATCATACTTGACAATTTTAGAACAATCGCCAAATTTGTAACACACCTTTCGTCATATCCAGATTCAATTTTATATCTAGGTGTAGGATGAGCAAAAGTACCTTGATTTCACTAATGACGTTGAAAATAACAACAGATGTGAGGTGGATTTAGTGGATGAACAGGAACAAGCTATGCATCTGTGGATCCATCTCTACGGTTGTCTGGCCGTCGCCATTACAGCATCTTGCCGCGATGGCCCTCTCTGTAGCACTCGTCAATTAGCAAAGGCCCCAGACACGAGTCTGACGCCAGTAAAAGCAAATATGTGCCACCAACACGAGGTAAGTAAACACTCGGCAAAACATGCGGGGCTCACAAAAGTGACTGAAGTTTTTATCTCCTATTTTGAGGTAGAATAATTCACTCGTCAATTAGAAAAGGCAAAAAACCACTACTTCAATCGAACTTGACAAAAACAGGAGCTGATGTGAGCTGAATTTAGTATATGAACAACAAAAGTCATGCATATGTGGATTCATCTCTGCGGTTGTCTGGCCGTCGCCATTACAGCATCTTGCAGGAATGGCAATTTCTGTAGCAATTTTTGCAAAGGCCCCAGGCACAAGCCGGAGACAAATAAAAGCAAACAAAGTGCCACAACACAATATTAGACAAAACTCGGCAAAAGGAGGAGATGCTCAGCTAAAGAGAAAGGCCTCAGCGAGGTGGCTCATATCAAGTGAATGGTTGGATAGACCGTCGCGGCGGGGACGAGAGAAAAAAGGCACCAGGCCAAGTAGCGGCACCTTCTTCTCTCCAACAAGAAAGAAACATTGAAACAATGAATCAATCCACCCACTCAAGCCTGTCTCTTCTTAATCACAGCCGCTTATGACATTTACATCTTGAACACTAAAGTGGAAAGAAAATAAAAGAAACACTCGACAAAGAAAAAGCTAAAATAATCATAACAAGGAGGCCATGACCAGAGCCCAACGCTTCATCAAACAAGCTCCAATCGAAAATTCATTTCCATGAAAGTACAAGAAAAAAGCTCACATTCCGAGGGTATCCCTTCAGAGTTAAAGACACTTAATGTCATGGAGCTTATCAAGCTATGTATTATCAACTACCAAAATTCAACCAATTCAGATTACAGAATATACTCAATTTATGGCATCAACCACGACTACTTAGCAAGTTAATACAAAAGAATGACCCCAGCTTATTGGGTCATATACCTACAAATTTTTACAATATTTCCCATGATCAGATTTTACTTTGTAGCCAACAAGCTTCTGTGAGATGTTCTAAAAACAGTAGAAACAATTACGAATGCACTAGTTGAATATAAGTAAAATTTGAGCAGTCATAATTTCACAAAGATATCATTTTTAGTTCCCTATAATGATCACACAGTGATATAGTAGACAAGGAATTTGTCCTAAGCGCAATACACGAACCATGCATAGTCACCAATGACAACATTTTACGACTTGCTCGCAAGTAGAGAGACGCAATACCAAATTACAGAAAATAACGGCAGTGATAAAATGTCCATATAGTGACGTTAACAACATGTCATTAATACCAAAAAGATTGCGTTTTTTTATGTTTGCCAAAACTAAGAACTAAAAAAGAATCAAAAGCTCCATCCTTGAGATGCATCGTCGACTCAGAGAACTCACCTCACTGCCTCCTACCACCACCGCCACCACCATAAGGAGGCCGACTGTAGACGGGCCCGCCGACGGGCTGCTCGGGCTGCTTGGTAACCCCGGGGAGGTCGGACATGCCGAGCGCGGCGAGCATTTCGATGGTCTCTTTGTCGACCTCGATGAGGTCGGTCTTGATGGCGGACTCGGGGGGACGAAGTCCATGCGTCGCTCGCGCTCCTCCTCCTGGAGCTTGAGGGAGATGCCGCGGACGGGGCCGCGCTGGATCCGCTTCATGAGGTGGGTGGAGAAGCCTGCGATCTTGTTGCGGAGGCGCTTGGAGGGGATGATGGCCACCTCCTCCAATATCTTCTTGTTCGTGTGGAAGTCGAGGGTCATGCGAGAGTAGTACCTCTCGATCACCACCCTCGACGACTTCTTCACCGTCTTCGTCCGCACGCGCCCCATCTCCGGCGACTGTTCGGCGACTCCGGCGGCGTCGGTGCTGCTCGGGCGGCGGGATGGACTTCCTAGGGTTTGGGGTTGGGAGTGTATGGGGGAATCGTGTTTGGAGGAATATAAACCGTTGATCTTGCGATCTGGACCGTCGGATTGGTGCTCTCGGGATTTTGTCGATGCGTTTCTTGCTGGCGGCCCAATTGTAATGGGCTGGTACAAAGCCCTTCGATATGGGCCCATTTGAGGGAAGGAGCTGACATTTGCCTTATTATACAAACTAGGCAGCAGGATAAATTTTAATTTTGTATATAATTTTTTATTAAATAATAAGATATATTATAATAATTTATATCTTACACATATACTGTAATAGAATTTAAAGATATATCCTATTCAAATGAAAAAATGAATTATAATTATTTAATTTTCTTATTATTATTTTTTCAAAATAATTAGAAAAGACTAATATTAATAAGAAATTAAAAGTTAAAATTAACTAGATTTGAACACGTGACCTTTTATCGTAAAATATACTTTTATTATTATTTTTTAAATTAAGGTTAGTGAGATTCGAATGTAAAACACTCTGGATGAGATATTTTTATTGTATTTTTTAGAATTGTTTTATATTTTGATTGACTGATTCTCTTACTTTCGATTTGAGGTCAATTCCTCTTTTATTAATGAGTAAATTAATCATGATTGCGTTGTTAGTAGACCTTTGTTTTAAAAATAAATTAATAAATTGGGAGTAATTACTAAAAATTTAACTTAATTATCACAGAAAAAAAAAGCTTTGTAGAATAAGGCTGGGGGGATTTGTAACATCGATTCAATTTAAATTTTTAGTGGACATAAAATCACACATTGCCGCTAATATTTGTGGTAGTTTAATATTTTTACACATAATAATTGCTTTGGTTAGCTCACATTGAGGTCTTATATCAAATTATGAGGAACATTAATCAAAATAAGTTCAATTTGATTTTTTCCTTATTAAAATAATTTTTTGATGATGAGAATATTTAAGTTTTGAGACATAAAAGTACAAAATGTTATTTTGATTTAAAACCCATGGACTCGATGGCATTTTTTAGTTAAATAGTCTAGTTACCAATCGATTGATGATGATCTTAATTGCAAAGTTTCAGTACTTAAATAAAAAAAACCATTATATATAATCCATTAACTATACAGCAAGAGTAAACGGTGGCAATTGCCCTTAGTGATATTCTGATGTAATAAATAAAAATAATAGTTTACATTATTTTTTATTTTTGTTGTATCGTAAATATATAACTCCTAGCAAACTTAATAGAGAGTCCATGATGGTTTAAATGAACTCAATCTTCTTTGAGTGGTCTCTACCTCAAACCAATTGATGGATGTGAGTTCAGAGTTTTAGACAATGGATGTTCACTGGCAGTCGATGACAATATATATTGCATCAATTATTCAGCTACCTGTCCATTGCCAGCGATAGTATAAAGTGTTTGTCTCGTTTAAATAAGTATCGCGCTCAAGGTGACAGTCAAGTGCAATCTTCTTCTTGTTGGTTAGGGTTTGTTTGATTAACATAAAAATAAAAATAATGTAAATAAAAAAATTATATGCAAATTTTATACTTTTCGTGTAATATCGTGACAACCCAACATATGGTTAAATCATAATTTAAGCCAAAAAAACTCTGTTAATAAAGTTTCCTATCTTTTCCTTCGTAATAGTGAAAACCCGGAAGAAAAAAGAAGAGATCAAAAGGAGGGAGGGGGAAAAAGGACTTGTGCACCGGTTTCGGGCTTCAACAATACAGAACAAAGTAAACAAAATAGAAAGATTTTGATTCCTTGCATCATGCCCGCTGCCCTCCACACAATACATCGTCATGGATTATCTCAACAAACCAACTGTTCCTTTTTTTATTTTGTGAAGGTGGCGGCCAACATATACATACTATATAGTTTAAGAGGAACAAAAGCTCGCTGCATCTTCCCCAGCTCTTTTAGCTTGTCTTTTCATCTGTAATAACAACAAATACATGAACCTAAACTAATCCCAACTTCTTCTAAATTTAGCACCTGTATATATCCTTGTTTAAAGTATCTACACTACTAAATTAATTGACAGTACGTAACAATTGATCAGCCATTTGTAAAATATATTTCCACAAATAATTGTGTTTCCTTTCCAGCAGTCCAAACTTGGGTCACTTTGTTCTCAGATGCTATTCTTTTGTTACTAGCTTTGCTTTCCCTTACAGACTGTCCTTCCGTCAGATGCCTTGGAGGGGAATCTCACCTTTTTTTCCTCAATCACTTTTGATCCCTACTTGATTGGGGGCTGTATAGTTCTTTTTCTTCTTCTTCTTCTTCTTCTTTGCAAGAGAATCTGTTCGTCTCCTAGAAATTCTACTTTTACATGTTTCAGCATCTATCTGAACGTCCCCCCAAAAGTTGGAGTCCAGAAGTCGGCCGTGGTCTCGTTTGTCACAGAGAAGGTGCTCGAGATGGGTACCAAGCAAAGCCCCCGCCTTAAAAGACCTTGCTTTGCCCCTTCGTCACCGTCCTTCGATGATACTACATGATCTACACTCTACAATTTGTACAAATTACAGATATACAAAACACTGAATATTAATGGGTTTTGAGTCTGTTAACTAAACAGTCACGTAAAAAGGTGTAATAGATATATATCTACCTGCTGCTGTTGCATGGGAGCACCATTCTTCATGTATGGAGTACTCAAAACCTGAAATTCATATCATGGAAATTAATTAGTCATTTGTTATTATTTTTTAGCTGTGTTTTCTTTTTTCTTGTCAAGAAATTATATATATTTCTCGGATGTATTATAATTAGTAGGTCAGAGAGGTCTGCTCACATTCACTTGATCATGGAGAAACTTGATGTATTCGATGGCTTCATAAAGAACAGATGCTGTATCAGTCTGCAAGAAGATCAATCATTATAAATGTACTCCAAGAATTTTGGGTCAATCGGACATACTAACTAAAAGATCACAGAAATAGTCGAGAAAAGGGAAAGGCGGGTGCATATTGATCGAAACCCACCTTTCCAAAAGGCGAAACCAGTTGTTGAAGGGCAGTGATTCGGTCTCCGAGCTTCTCTTTACGAACCTGCAAAGGAAGCTGGAAGTTTTATCACCCCCATTTCTGCAACATAGATGCAAACTCGGAATCCATATCTCTTCAAAAAGTGAGATTAATCTTTCTTACCTTAAAGGTGGGCAATGGCGACGGTGTTTCCACTCGAGGTCTTTTGAACGATCCCTCGCTGCTCGTCGCTTTCTTTGTCGTCATGGAACATGAGTCACGAATCTCCTCCCCAATTCCCTTTGAGATATATCACATCATCCATCACACACAAACAAACATATAATCAGTGCATAGTAGACTTTACCAACTAGTGATCATCCCAAGGTTGAAACAAAATATTTGTTTACCTTAACAGTGGAGAGATTAGTACAACTACTTGGTTTCTCTTCAAAAACGTTGGTGAAGATCTGTGGCTGAGAACATTGAGGCAGCGAGTACAAACTAGCCTTGTCATCAATACTCGTGGTGTTCCAGAAATTAGAACTAGCTGAGTTGGAAAGGTGCAGTTGGTTACTGGCTTGTTGCTTTGGAGGAGAGACCTGGAGAAATTGAGGCAATATCCTAGGCCAAGACTGCTGGAATTGGTCATTTGATGAGTTGATGCTTGAGTTGTAGCTGATGGCAGTTTGATTCTCAAAGGAAGATTGATGAGTCGACAGAGAATCGCGTTCGAATAATCCTTGAAGAAAAGGTGAAGGGTATCCGAAAGAAGAAGAGCTCATCGAGTAGGAATTGGATGGAAGGCTCTGGGTTGTCGCACCACCTTCTTGCATCAACTTTTGGCTTGTGTTCAGATGATCTTCTTGTTCTCTTGTGTAATTACTTCTAGTTCTTCCACTACTGCTACAAGAGAGATAAGATACTAATGATTAATTACATGAACTTCTGTAAAAAAAATTTTAAGTGAAAAAACTGTTCATGAATCATGGGTATCCTTTTATTTCAAACAGCATCTGATCATCATCGCATATATACACAAATACCAAATTACTTAATCAACAAAGCTTTTATATCATTAGCAAATATTTTTTAATTAGATCACTAGGATAAAGGAATTGCTCCATAATCGACAGCTTAATAACTATTTTCTTTCAATTAACCAGACATTCTAAAATAGTAAAACTGACTTTGTGATTAATAACTTGGAAAGATGAGAGCTGCAACCCTGGAAAAAATAAAAATAATCTATCAGTTGCACTCACGCTAGACAGTGGTTCCAATCCATGGCAGGCGACGAGAGGCCAAACCCCGACATGGGTAACTCAGAATCAATCAGCACGTTACTATCGGCAACAGATTCTGACGCTTGGGCTCTTTGGCTATCATGTAACTCAATCGGAATAGTATGGTTGCCGGAATTAGCCGAAGCGGCATCTTGACAAGTAGACCACCCAAAGGAGCTGCTCATGTCGCCAAGACTTGTGGAGCAAGGAGAAGACGATCCGGTGAAGAGGCTCCTTGATGAACTCCACCAACTACTGCTGCAGTTTCTGGTTTGGAAGTCATCGGCCATGGCCTAGAAAGCTTTGATATACCACTTGGTCGGCAAGGGTCTGGTTGCGAAGCTAGCAAATGTGAACCGAACGTTGGATTGGGATTGCTTTGTATATATAGATGTAGAAGATAGACGGGAGAAGACCTTTTGTAGGGTAGTACGGAGCAGGAGCAAAGGATTTAACCGGCAAAGTTTGGTGTCCTGGTTTGACATTTAGCTTATAGAGTATTTGATTCTTTGATTAGACTCAACATATATGATTTATGCAATGGTTCCTTACAAATACTACCTGTTCCCTCTTTTTTTCCAATGTTATGTGTTTTCTTTTCTCAATATTCCATTATCATTCATAAATCTAATCTTAAATGATACTGTTATTTTTTATATAGCGTGTTTGTGCCTGCCCATGTGATTCGCAGAGATATATTCAGTTGCTAAGATTGACAGATAGAAAATATGCGATTCCGGTCTAAATCTTTATAATACCCTTTATAGTTTATATAACTTTTTTTATTATAATTATTGATGCTAACTTGACCAATAGCATTGTTGTGTATATAACACTAATGTTATAATATATATGTTGCTGGAACAGTTGAGCTTGTGAAGAAAAAAATGTCTGGTGAAACTTAGGGGTGAGCATTTGATCGAACCAAACAGAACTGAATTAGCAGAATTATGTTCGGTGACCGGATTTGGAAACTGAAACCAAACTTATTTACTCCTATGATTAAACCAACTGGAACAAAATATTTTGTTGGTTTGATAAGCGAATGACCAAATCACATCATAAATTATAAAAATAAAATAAAATGTTTATTTATTTAATCAAAATCATATAATTATTTGATAAATAATTCTATATATATATATATATATATAATCAAACAAATAAAAATTCATCATTAAAATATTACAATTTTATGATAATAAAATAATATATACATTTTAGAGTGCTTTAAAAAGTTTGGTTAATTCGGTTCATTCTAGTTTCGAACTGAAATATCAATAATTAATATTTTGGTTTGCTTCTAACCCTACTAAAAACTAAATCAAACTGATAATACGGTTTAATTTTGGTTTGGTTTTCCATTTTTACCAAATTATGTTCACCCTTAGGGATTGATCACCTACCAAATTGTTTACAACAAAGATCATGCATATATATCCGGTTTTATGTTGGCAGATGAGGGTTAATATGTAATTGATATAAACTTGAGCAAATAGCTAATTGATCTGGGCTCTTTCTTGTTAGGGAGGAACACAAAATAAAGAGTGGTGCAACTTTATATAAGCTAGCTTATGTCAAGAAAACAATCAAAATAAAAATATAGGTCAAACCAACTTTATTGTCTTTGCTATATGAAAAAAACAATTAATTATTAAAGACTTTTGTTTGGGTCTTGGTTTATAATAATTTTTCTTTTATTACTGTCAAGTGGGAGGTAGAAAATAATGCTTGATTGGCTCAATAGCTTTTAGGTTGTGTAGCCCTTGCGTCACCTAGTCGTCGACTCTTCGTATCTGTTAACTGCTAAAGCCTTATTCTCGAGCGGGAATGCCAGGTCAGCCAGTCAAGTCATTTAGATCACGAAAAATAATATATAAATTATCACAATAACATTTAATAGATGGATAATTTTATTATAATTAGTGACCTTACAACTATATTGGTTGTAAGGTCCTACAACATATTACCACTTATAGATCATATAAAGTTTATTGTAGTGCATTGTTTTTATTATTTACTCCAAATTGAATCGAAGCAAGATATCATGCTATATGCGATTTACACTAATATAAATTTTAATTTTATAGATAAATTTTTATTAAAAATAAAATAAATTATAATAATTTAATATCTTAGATGTAAACTCTTGTTGATTTTAAAGATAGATCATAATAAAATGAGAATATAAACTAAAATAATGTAGATTTTTTTTTATTGAATTTTGATTGGTTAAAACTCATTCTTTTAATAAGAAGCTAATAATGATTCCCTTTTTATTAATTATAGTAGATAAATAAGATTGTCCCGCTAAGAGTGACTTATATTATAAATAAATTCCAACTATTGGATAACGAGGAGAGGGATTATAATTATACTAATATGATATCTGGCAAATAGATTATGATTTTAAAGATAAAGTTTAAATAAACAAAAAAGACAAGCTATAATAGTTTTTTCATTTTTGGTATTTTTCATTTGATTTGAGTATCCTACTCGTCATTAGAGTTCTTCAACTTTCAATCAAATTAAGATGTGTAAAATGAATTAATTTTGTTGTTGTTTCGCATTCCCCTTGAGATCTTTATAATATTTGCAAAATTTTAAATACCGTTTTGGAATTATGTTTAATAATACATGTATATTTAATTCAATCGAGTTGAATTGAGTCAATTAGATTTTAAATTACAAATAAATTTTTTTCTTAGACATTAAAAGTGATTTTTATGGCAAATATTTAATTAAATAAAGCTTTAAAAACTGTAACTTTCAATAAAAAAACCAGATTTTAGGAAAAAATACCAAAATAAAAAACCGGGTATGAAGTCTAAATTGTGCAATATTGGAAGAAAATAAACGATTAATCAGATCAAACTGACGGATAAGATACAATATTTAAAATTATGAATAATACGTATTGTTTGAGTATTTAGGATTGGTATATGGATAGATGGAATTAAGTCAAATAAGGAATGGTGGACTACCTAAGCCCCTACATCATGCTTGTAAGGCATGGGTCAACGTGGGCCCCAAAGTAAACGCATGCGCAGGGACAGGCACGGTGTGTAGTCCCTTCGCCCTGAGAAGAGTCAAAGACGTGGAACGACGGCTAGTCTCCTTCCAAATCATTAAGCACACACAATAGCCAAAACGGACAACTCCTCCCTCCCCTCTCCTTTCCCCACTTCTTCTCACTTCTTAATTCCCTTTGATGATCCCTCCCCTTGCTCAATTCACAGTTTCACTGATCTTTTTGTTACTCTGTGACCATTATCTGTTTCTGGGTACGTTTGTTTTCCAATAAGTCATAGTAATATCATATATTATGCATACGGTATCCCCAGGTAGCAAATTTGTTAACCAACTATCCAAAAAACTTTGACATTATAATCTGGAGGTGTGCATATATACATGCTACTCTGTGATTGGTTTTGGTTACCTAAGAAAGGTTTTTCCAGTCGGTTTCGCTAAAATAGTGACAATTATAGAATAAGCGAACAACAACACTCATCCACTAGCTCCCACTGGATCTTTCTGCTTGTCCACTCCCACTTGCAGCCTCCACCCACATCATAATATTTTAGAACAGATAAGAAAGGAGTGGATGTACTTGTTTTCCGACTGTCTATTTTTCAATAGTTGACAGATCGTGTGCAGATCGACATAAATCGGACAAGGTGTCTTATAACAAAGCCTGGCGAAACATTCTGTCCTACCTTGTCATTAAAAAAGTTGCATTGGTGCAATTGGGTGGCGAAGTTTAATAGACCGGTCGACCTTCGTTTCCCCACATGTTTCAGAAGCTTCTCTCAAGTCTCAATACATGGCACCCAGTTAACCCAGCTACAAGTTAAACTACTGTTTCACATTCGTTTACTAGTGGAACTGGCAGGGACCGTGTATATATATTGAAAATATATGATGAGACTGTGATGGGAGGATGACGAAAAAGATGATTTAGATAACAAAAAAAGACACAGCAAAACGTAATTCGACGTTGGACGGGCCAAACAGGAGGTGGGCAATAACGGTTTTTTCTTCCCCAGAACCAGAACTAGGCTAAAACCAGGAGGAGGAGAAAGAGGTTGCATGTGGGAAGGGACCCCGTGTGTGGCAAAGGGCAAGGGTTGGCATCAGAAAACAAAAACATAATCTTTTCCTTGTCAATATGAGTCTGATGACGCATTGCATTCTAGTCACTCTAGTCAATGGATACAACGTGCTTAGGCCCGGGCTTTGTCTAGTAAAAGACGCCTCCCTTCTTTGGTCTCAACTCCAAAAGCCGCAGGCCATTATCTCCTCTTCCTCCTTGGCCTTACCCCTCCACCCACAAATCCGAAAACAAATCAAAGCAAACAACAATGTGCATCTTCTCCATACCAAACTGATATATACAGCCACTTGCAACAACTTGCTAGCTCAGAGACGTGCAGGAACATTGCAATCTACTTAACTAAGACTTACGTTTACATAAACAAATCCCAAAGCAATTAATCTATGTTACGCAAGTTTGTCGTGTTGAATGTAAAGTGGGATTTAAGATTTTGCGGTGAAAGATGGGTAGATGTCAGTGTTGAAGAAGATTATGAGCTTTTTCAACACACGATGAGATTAAGACTTGAGATGAGTGACTTTGGCTTATATGTGGTTTGATCTTGTGTCCCAGAGTAAAACCTAGTTTAAAATTTATTTTTTTGACTCACAATACCCTGATTTAAGTTACCTTGTTGAGTCAAACTCGATTGATGAGTTTATATTGACTAATTTTAAACCCGTATGTGTAAGCTCATGGGGATCTGTGTATGTCATCTAAGTTCGGGTCCCTTTTTATTTTTTTTATTTTTATTTTACTTTTTCCTCTTTTAAGTTTGAAAAACGTAGTCACAGGCCTCAATTTATGCCTTTTTTTATTCTTAATACATATGTAGCAAATATATTAGAAGAATGCGTCTATAATAAATGTTTTCGTTCTAATACCATATTAAAGTGAATCTATAAGCTTCTATCCAAAATTATTAGTTATTTTAAAAGGCTTAAAAAGCCTAATGTATAAAATACGCCACCAATTTCTTATCTTATAATTAACTCTACGAGTTAAGTTATAAAAGTTATTAAAATATATTATTTATCTCTTAAATGAACTAAATCAATATATTTATATAATATAAATTATATATTTATTAATTTAAATTATCAAAATAATGTCATAACACATGCCGATTTCGTCTTGAATCGGGTCAGAATTTTTAATTTTTAATTACGAGTAAAACTTGAACACGTCATGGGATTAGTCGCCATTGGCAGGCTTTGGCAGTTGAAAACTTGGGTCACTCAACGAGTAGAAATTGACCTTGTTGGTGGTCAGAAACCATAATGGGTTGAATTTTGTTTTTTCAACATCATAGTGGGTTGAAACTTGAAACCCCTTCAAGACACGGTTTTGAATAAAGAGAAAAGCTTGTGTAAGTCAGTGAGCCAACTTTTGTCTTGTTCTTTCTTTAATCTCAGGCCACCAATTTTTCATCATTATTTTGTAAATATTAAAATTTTAAATATTTTGTTGGTTATTATTATTATCGAATATATAGCAAAATACGAGTTAAAATGACAAGAAAATATAAATCCTACCGAAGTGAGTACATGATATCGATCCCCACGAGCAAACAAGGTGGAATTTTTCCTCCATTTTCAATTGTCTATACCAGAAATTCTGATGGCCTTCTAATTTTAATCAAACCTAGCGTGGAACAGCATAGGTCAACACTTGATTTGTTTTGAGAATATTACTGCGACTTTGACTTGTGTTTTAGAATTTTGATGGCCGCCACAAGTTGACCGTGTTTTGGCTTGTGCTTTAGAATTTTGATGGCCGCCACAAGTTGGCCATGCTTGCCTAATGGAGAACTGTGACTCCCTAACTACATGGGCATGTTTAAAATCATTTGTATTATTTTTAATCCAACGACTTGATAAATTTTCTATTAAATTATAATATATATAGTAACCCAACTATAGGCTGCTTAGCTTATGGACCATTTTCAACCATCTGATAGGACTCAAGATTTGAAATACGAATCTTGAGGTCATCACACGGCTGAAAAAATGTATGAGTTGTCTATCTAGAGGCTCTTACTAGATAATATAAATATATATATACTCTATTTAGTACTTAAAATTAATAAATATATAATTTATATTATTTTAAAATATTGATTTAGTTAAATTAAAATAAAATTAACATATTTTAAAAGCCTGTAATATTACTAAAATCTATTACTAGACTTGTAAAATCATATAATGGACTTGACGGAGATTTGGAGTTTAAAAAAAGAAGGTTTAAAATGATGATTGATATTCATTCGCATCATTTAAACGAAAAGAGTTAAGGGACGGAAGAATGTCCCGAGGGCATATATTGCATTAAGATAATACTTAATTATAATAAATTTCTCTTTCAGACTTGTCTCTAAATGTCTCGTTAAGACTTGCATCACGTAATATGAAGAACATAATTGACTTGCATATATTATAAAACATCGTAGTTAGTGTAAGCAGTAGTGAAATAGCTAGATATTGATATTGCATGTTATATTCAATGTCAAAATGTTCGGCATGAGCTCATTTTCCATTTAGTTACTTAGTAGAATGCCAAAAACTACAGTAGTATATGTTAAGAACTTAGGATGATCGGATTTTCCATTAGAAGGTTGGTGTTGATTAGTAGTAATCAAGTGTCTAATGGGGTTGGCCAAATCTGCTCCGCAATTCCAAGTCTTGGTAATAAAATATAAGAGACTACCCCAGCATTGCTGCAGCTGCTCCACTTACTCCTTTCCAGGTTATACACAGTTCTTGCCTTTGGAACAAAAGAGACGCTCAAAGATTTTTCCGAACAAGACAAGTTCCAACGTCTTAGAAGAACTGGATAAGCGTTTGGTAGGGACTTGAGTTATATAGATGAACTTAGATGAAGGAATAACAAAAAGTAAACTTCAATGATGGAAGAAGTCGGTAATATAGTTGATACCCAAGAATAAAATTCCAAATAGATCAATCTCCAGATCAATGTTGACAAGTTCTGTTGAAGTAATGATCTCGTAATTGAACGCATAGAGCCAGTGCAATCAACTCATAATTGTTTGGGGGCCTTGGGCAGATATCAGATTAATAACAAATACGTTGTAGCTGCATGTTGTCATGCAAAACATATAATAAACTCAACACTCTTGTTTTATTAATTTGGGATTATTTTTATGTAAAGTTCACAAAACTCCTCTAATGTTTATACATTGCTCGTCTCAAGCTTAGACAAAAGCGGCTTAAGGTTTGTGTAAGTGAGGACATCCATAGCCATTAAAATATGTGTCACCCGTAATTCACAAGATCCTAATAAATGATCTAACACTTGAGTAAAATTTGTTCAATTAATATCTAAAAATGAATTGATAATAGGATCTATTTATTATCAAAATTTCAAAATTTCGCTGTCAAAACGTACAACAGATTTTTATTCTTTCATATATTAAGTGAAAAAAAATTCATGTAGAGTACTATGTATTTTTAACTTTACTCTATGAGGGCATTACTGACTTTACAAAAAAGTCAAGAAAAAGCTTTCAACTAATGTAAAATGTAAATAAAAAAGAAAAAAAGTGATAGAATTAAAATTTAACAAAGGACATGCTTGAAAGGATGTTAAAATCATAAGAATGTCAATAATATTTTTATGTAATAAGATATTTATATCATAAAAATATAACTAGCATCTAAAAATGGGCTCAGCCCACTTCTCATACTATAGGCTCATGGGCCTTATCCACAAATAGCCCAATAAGGAGCGGCACAATTTTCCCGCTAAATAATTCTCAAAAAATAATTTTGGCGGCAAATTTCCCTTCTCCCTTCCACCCTTCTCCGCCGGCAACTCCGACGCCGCTCCTCCGGCAGCTTCATCGGAATCTCATTCGATCCTCGTAGTATATGTAGCTTTGTCGATTGGAGGACGTCGGGGTGGTTGGAGCGGCGCCTCGAGTGGGGATCGAGAGAGAGAGACGAGGGGCATGGCGCGGAACGACACGAAGCTCAAGTCGGCGAAAGCGGCGTACAAGCAGGCGGTGGTGAACGGGAACCGGCAGGAGGAGGCGCGGTGGGCGAACGTGATCGGAGACATCTTGAAGTGCCGGGGAGAGTACGTCGAGGCCCTCCGCTGGCTCCGCATCGACTACGAAGTTTCCACCAAGTACTTGCCCGAGAAGCACCTTCTCCCAACTTGCCAGTCTATGGGGAAATCTACCTTCGTCTCCAGCAGTACCAGGAAGCTCTCTACTATCAGGTCATTTTAATTACCTCTTGTCATGCAACCTAGCTATTACAAAAGGCTCTATTGTTGATTATTTGCTTTAGTTTTAGTCCAATGCATCTAGCCTATGTTAGAAGAATGGGTCATTGACTATAGTTGCTCACAGATTTCTTCGATTTGCATCATGGTTTATCTCATTTAAATGCAATTTTTGTTGTAATTAGTTCTCCACACTTCTATGCAATCATTTAGGGCAAAGTAGATACCTATTATCCTATTATTTTCGGTTATTTGAAACTTGGGAAGATAATGATGGGAAAAAATGTACAAAAAAGAGCCACTGTCGATGTTTGCTAAATATACTGACACGAATATATTCACTTTTTGTTAAGGTTTTTAGCTAGCCCTCCACACTGGTATAAAATCAGTAGGTTTTAGTTTCTCTATTTTGAAGAATATTGTCCTAGTTCTGATCAGTCATCCGTTCATGATTGCTTTACAGAAAAAGCATTTGGAACTTGCTAAGGAAAACGATGACTTAGTTGAGCAGCAGAGGGCTTGCACGCAGCTTGGGCGAACTTACTATGAGATGTTCTCTCGCTCGGAAAATGATCACTATTCAAAACGTAATGCAAAAAAGTATTTCAAGATGGCTTTGGAACTCGCTCGCAATCTCAGGACTAACCCTCAACATAAGTCTTGTCTTTTTGTGAAAGAATATATTGATGCACAAAACAACCTGGGAATGCTCGAAATGGATCTTGACAACTTTGACGAAGCTGAAAGGATTCTTCTAGAGGGCCTTCAAATTTGCGATGAGGAAGAAGTAGCCGAATTTGATGATGCTCGCAGCCGACTACATAACAATCTTGGAAGTTTGTATATAGAACTGAGAGCATGGAACACAGCCAAAGATCACATTGAGAAGGACATCATAATCTGTAAGAAAATCTGCCATTTACAGGGAGAGGCAAAGGGGTATATTAATCTTGGTGAATTGCATTACAGAGTTCAAAAGTACGAGGAAGCACAACTTTGTTACAAAAAGGCAATTGACATTGCAACAAGCTTGGAAGATGAGGATGCATTAGTGGATCAAATAAAGCAGAATATTGAAACTGTAAAAGAAGCTACTAAGGTTTTGCACGAAATAAAGATCGAGGAACAAAGGCTGAAAAAGCTGGCTAGAAAAACAGTCATTGCAAAGGGTAAGCCTAATGAGCGCAAGTGTCTCCTTGACCAATGTGCATCACTCGATCTTCTCATTGAAAAGTTGAGCATAATATTTATGTGGCCAAATGTAAGTTGTATTTCAACTTTCCTGTGTATATCGTCAAAGCTCGTGTATTTTCTTAATCTTAACTAAGTTGAGTTGTTTGGGACAATTTTCATTAAGCATCGAGAATTTGCTAAACGTAAAAAAGAGTGGCAACTGAACTTTGTGACAAGGAGAAGCTGAGTGATTCATTTCTGGCAATTGGAGAGTCATATCAAAAGCTGAGGAACTTCAGCAAAGCTCGCAAATGGTACATGAAGAGCTGGAACATGTTCAGGTCAATTGGAAACTTGGAGGTAAAGATATTTTCTGAATTCTGAACGGATATTAAATCTTATTGCTCAACTTTCATGGACTCTAAGGGGCTATTGTATTCATAAGTCTGAATTGAGTTGTTATGGAAATTTCTTATTTTAATGTTCCCTATGGGGCCTTTGAATGGTGAGTAAGCTGGGTAAATGCTGTTGAGCAATTGCAATTATTGCTAATTTAGTATGTTACTGCCCAATGTATGGACCTTTAAAAAAACATACCTGTGCTTTTTTTCTGAAGTAGTTAGTCAATTAGTCTAAGTCCGCCAGTGTTTGTGCCTTGTTAGTCCCAAGCCTGGATAAAATAGGAAGGTTGACGTTAGGAAGGGCATTTGATTGTAAAAGTTTTGTCATTTGTATTCACATGGATCATAATTTAGGATCTATATCCTTTAACACCCTTAGGCTATCCAGTGGAAAAATAAGAACAAGAAGTTCAATTGGTCTCTAAACTCTGTTTAGTACATTAGTTGACGTGCAGATATCTCTTATAAATTCCTAAATGGAACCTGAAAAGGATTAATTGTACCCAAAAGATAGGCCTACTTTTCTTTTTATTGTGTCTCCATCATTGCTAAAATAGAATGATCACAAAAAAGGTGTGATATGTCAAGATCTAAAATACGAATGTTTTTTGTTATAAAAATATTTGAAGATGTGTGGAATTATATTTTTGCCGCTTAATTTTAATGTGTACTGTCAGGGGCAAGCATTAGCCAAAATAAATATAGGAGCTGTTTTGGATTCTGCTGGTGACTGGGCTGGTGCTCTTCAATCTTTTGAAGAGGGTTACAGGTTTCTTTTGATTAAAACTGTTGTAGATCTTTACGTGGCTGAAGCCCATTTTGAAATTAATTGTTGGATTATTGATTTGTGAATGACCTAGTTTTGTTCTTATTACATCCTTATTTGCGTTGCAGGATGGCATCTGAAGGAAAACTATTGTCAGTGCAAATCTCAGCATTAGATAACATGCACTATAGTAATATGATAAGATTTGACAACATGGAAGAGGCTAGGTAATGTGTTTGTTTGATTGGTTTGCTTCTTATACAAGTGCACAAGAGTTAAATGATGACAATGAAGTTACTAGACTTCCTGAATGGTCTACACCTGTGCTTTTTATTTGGTCAATCACTTTTGAAGTGTTTTATAGCTTGTACTTTATTGATCATACAACTAGCTGTGAATCGACAATTTCCATACTACTAGTTTCTCAGCGCATCATCAGAAGCAGAACAATAGTTTTCCTATTAACCAGTCGGGAATGTTAGGATGCGTGAGAAAAAATGGAAGCTAAAAGTTGTTTTTATGTCATATGATCAAGCAACACGTGCTATTATTTTACTCTAATTTTGGTGTCTGCTCTTTATACTTCCATTCAGGAGTGCAACCTTCTTTTTCCCGGTTAGGGTCTTAACAGTTACACGATATTTTCTTCAAGTCATTTAATAGCTTGGTATGATAGTGCTGAGATAAATTTATGTGCCCTGTAGGAAGCTGCAGCAGGAAATTAACAAGTTGAAATGTTCTCTAAATGAAGAAGGTGAACCAGGAAATGAATCAACTCAATGCTGCTCAGAAACAGAGTCTGACAGGGGTTGTTTGTCTGATTGTGCTTCTCACTCATGTAACTCACCTTCCTTTTCAACAAGGTTGGAAATGGACCCTGTTGGCATTGAGTCTGACGACAATGCTCTTATATCTACTCTTGTTCAATCTGGAAAAGCAAAGAAAAAATTAACACAACTTGCGTCAATTGGAAAGAGTATTATTGATCCTGGCCAAACAAAGAAAGATTGTTCAAAAGATAATTGTAGTCCACATCAAGTTGGCCGCAAGCGTGTAAGGGTGATCCTTTCAGATGATGATGAGAGTGGCCTCTCTGCCAAAAAGCTACCAACTTCTTCTTTTGATGATCTGATTACTTCTGAAAAAGGTGTTCATTCTACTATAAATCGTTGGTTGTTAAGGAATTGGAATTTAGTAGGGAGTGTGGTTACCAAAAAATGTTCTATTCTGTTTCTTACTGGCTGGTTTTTTCCATCTAGAAGCAACTATCTTTTGGTTTCTACCCTTACATTAAATTTACTAGCTGCAATACCTTTGATGCAGGAAGAGGAGGGGGAAACATAACAATCCAAAAACTATTAATGCTTCATTTGAGGCAAGCTTTCTACTTTCAATTTTATGGTTACTTTGGTCATCGTTTCCTATTAATTAAGTGAATAGCTTCTTTAACTAGACCATCATATATCTTATATTTGCCTAAGGGTTAGCCTCCTTGTTATCATTTTTGACAGATTATTTTTGTAAAGCATCATCCAGCCTTTATTAGCTATTCACCCTCTTCTATATGTTGCATAAAACAAACTCAGTGGGAGAGTGCAATGAAGATCCAATTTCAGTTTTGTCATCATTTTATGCCTATCTAGTGTCACAATTTGATACATAAGGGATATTGAGATGGCTGCAATTCTTTTTGCCATATATAAGATATGATTATATATTCTACCTTGAGGCATGATGAATGTAGTACCTAGAGTACCCTTCTACATGAAAAAGACATGTCATGCCTTCTATCAATTTATTTCCAAAAACAGGAATTATAAACCTTTTCACGGCATCTATAACAGGTTTTAACATGTCCGTTAGTAGCTATATTGTAAAAATTGATGCATTTTTTTATCAGGATTTAGATAAGGAAGGGACTAGCTGCGCTCCTACAAATTTTGATGAAAGCACTTGTTTTTTTAAATCTGAAAGCCCAAAGTCCACAGCTCTAAATAGAAAGGTGGTCGGCTCAATTTCACTTCAGGAACTGCCAGTTACTTTTCACTCTGGGACAAGTGAGTCCAAAACTGATGGCCTTCAAGCCTACAGTACTTTAGAAGGTCAAAAGGATGCATTTTGCCCTCAAATAAGTAGATATAGTGTGGAGGAGGTAAGTGGTGTTATTATTTATAATCTGTTATGTGCTTTCTTGATTTGTGCCATCTTGTCAAACTGTTATGACTATATTACTTCTTATAGTGTGTCTTTGCATACGTTAGCTATTATGTTCCAACAATCTTTTGCAAGAAAAAGCACGTTTAGAGATGTAAATTAGTCTCACTTTAGCTTATTGATCAATTTTGTCTAACTGTGATTATCTGTATATGTTCACAGCATCTGATTCCCTGCAAAATTGTGGAGGAAATAATGTTCACAGACATTTCTTCTTGTGCAACTGATGATACACTCGACACTGAAGCCTTCAAAATTCAAATATCGTGCTTGTACTACCTGCAGCTTTGTGATGAAAAAAGGTCAAAGGGTGGGTACCAACAGTTTTTGTCCTTTCTTTTTTTCTGCCTAAGATCTTGTTATGTAAGTCTTTTGATTTGTAAAGGTTGTTTTGAGCAATGTCATAGGTTCTTGTAAGTATCTTAATCTTGTAGTACCATCAGATGTTTTGTTACAGCCACAAATGTTCCAAAGCAGTTACATATTCTTAATCTAGGAGAAACATCTCACCACAGTAACATTAAGACCCAGTTGATATTTAGATTTCTCTTCTCTCCTTGATGAGAGGGTTTGGAAATTTTAAGACAAAGATATTCCTTGTTTCTGGCAAGAGGAGGCACGAAATATAGAAGACAAAGTGCATATTAATGATTGCTTTTTTTCTTTAAGAGCTTGTTGCCTACAAACTCTATTACAAGATTGAAATATTAATGATTGTGTTGCATATTATGTACTATGTTAGGTTTACTACCCATTATTCAACACCTGAAGTGTGGTGGAAAAATTCTTGGAGCATCAGAGCCACTCGATGAAATTAAGGACTATATTAGCCAAAAAGAGTGTGTTCATGTTGTTCTTGATGGTATAATGAAATTCTCTCTTCCTGGCATACATTCATTGTCATATTACATTCTTTCTTTGATGCTTCTGTATATAGGAGTGAGTGGGTTGCAGACATTGTAATTGGAGCATATATACCTGTCTTTGCAATTGTTAGCTTGTAATTGGAAAGTATACATTCTTTTTTGACATAAAATTGATGCCATTTTTGTTTTTCAGGATGGGTTCACAACCGTTTGATCAAACTGTACATTGACCAGTGTAAGAAGTTGTCAGAGTCGCCCAATATTAAACTAGTAAAAAAACTTTATAATTTAGAGGTATCAAGCTGGCTAGCTATGTCTATGTTTCTGACTTCTTTCTTCCACTCTTGCCTTATCCTTGTTTTTTCCAGCTGCTATTTTGCTTCGAGCCCTCATATATATCTTACTTTTGCTCTTATAAGGTTTCTGAAGATGAAGTTGTCATATCAGATTGTGATCTACAAGATATGTCAATATCACCATTCTTAGATGCGCTGCATGAGCATAAAACAATATCCGCTCTAGACGTGTCCCACAATTTGCTTGGTATTGTTTCTTTCATCTTGTTGATTTGTATTTATTTAATGGAGAAGCTTTTTAATGATCACCAGGAGGAAGTTTAATTGTGCCAGAGTATCTTCTTATTAATTTATTGTTCAGCTTACAATATCAGCTTGTAGTATCTCCTAGAAATGAAGCTATCTACTGGTACAAATTTTCTTTATTTATTGATCTAGTGAAAGTTGTTTGCCCAAGACTCTTCTAGAAGGCTAATTTGACAGAAGAAAGGTTCGACAACAGAGGCCAGCGAAACTAATCTATCTCAGCCAGACTGCAAACATGAACATTTCTATTGTTATTGGGCAGCGTTGTTAGGATCTGAACAGAATTCTACATTTTGCAGGAAATGGTACATTGGAGAAACTTCAGCAAATACTTGCATCATCAAGCCAAAAGTATGGTGGTCTCACATTAGATTTGCACTGTAATCGATTTGGCCCTACTGCCTTGTTTCAGGTGAATGTACGGTGATTAGTTTTGTCATTCAAGTGCCTTACCAACTATAAGCATCTCTGTGACCTCAGAAATTTCCCATGAATATGCTTTGGACGATAGCTGTAGCTTAGTAATTTGCTAAGATGTATTGCTTTGGATTTACAGATATGCGAATGCAATGTGCTGTTTACTCGACTTGAAGTTCTGAATTTGTCAGAAAATAGGCTAACTGATGCATGTGGTTCATATCTTTCAACCATCTTGCAAAACTGCAGTGGTGAAATTCTTATATCACATTGTTTAATTTAGTCTTTTTGCATTTTTTAGCTATGCACTAATGACTTTTTTGGGGCCTAACTGATTCTCATTATTTTGCAGCACTTCACAACTTAAAAATAGAAAACTGTTCTATCACATCTAGGACCATTCAGAGGATGGCTGATTCATTAGATCACGGTTCTTTACTTTCAGAACTATATCTAGGTTTGTTTTCTTTGATTTGATGTACTGGATTACTTTGTCTATCAGAGCGCTGATTGTTTAATTCTATCTTTTCCTCTCAACAGGTAGAAACAATCCCATTTCTGGTACAGCTATGATAAACCTATTGACTAAGCTGGCCTCTTTGAAGAGGTAAGCTTTTGGTGCTTCTTCTCTAAAGGTGTGCATCAGGTTCACAAATGATTTTTTTATCTGTTGTAGGATTTCTGAGTTGAGTCTTGATGCTGTGAAGCTAAGCAAACCTGTAGCTGATGCTCTTTGTTTACTTGCCAAATCTTCAAACTTATCATGCTTGATGCTTGGGGCTACAAATATTGGGGCTGTGAGTTATCGCCTTAGTTATACTTTATTTAAAATAAAAATAAAAACTTGAGCAATTTTTACTTAATGTTTACTGCTTATATAAGTTTTGCAGGGGGCTCGGCGCAGTTGGTGGATGCATTGTCCAGTTCGTCTCATGAATTGATGAAGCTTGACCTATCACGATGTTTGCTGCATTTTCAAACACTCGCTAAAATTTGTGATAGTGATGGCTTACTGGCAAATCTTCTTGATCTTAATTTACGCGGAAATGTGCTTGGCCTAGAGGTAGGCAGCTTCATCTTTTTTTCTTGATATGTACTTTAAATGCTCCTTTTCTCAGAAAGAAAAGAAAATGCAGGGAAGTAAGGCAGTCATATCTTTGTTGAAGAACCCGATATCTTCTCTCAGAGTACTTGTACTGGATAAATGTTTTATTGGGCCCTGTGGAATCATTCAAATAATTCAAGCGCTTGCTGGTACTTCTCCCCATCCTATCCTATTTATTGTTGATGATTACATTTACATACATATACTACAGCTGACTAATTCATCCTCCCTCAGGCAACGAGGTGTTGGAGGAGCTCAATCTTGCTGAAAATGTAACTGGGAGCCATGGAGGCAATTTGCAAGGTCAATCAAAAATAAACTCGAAGACAATGGGTGGCTTTGATCATTCATCAAGAGAAGCTCAAACTGCCCAGCAGGAATCATCATCCACCACATTAAATCTAGGCTGTGAAAGGCAAGAAGTAGCTGATAGTGAAGACAATCCAAGTGGGTGTAGTAAACCCAACTCATCAGAACTTGACGACTGTGCAAGTTCCGGTGAAAGACGGCCTTCCACAGACCACCAGTTCTTTGAAGAGCTTTCAAAAGCCATGGAGAAAGCCACATTTCTACAATCCCTTGATCTCAGTAGAAATGGGTTCTCCGCCGAAGCTGCCCAAAGCTTGTTCCAAGCATGGTGCACTTCAAAAACGTTGGTTCGGCAGAAAAACACGTAAAAGACAACATCATCCACTTCTTCGTTGGAAGGAAAAATGCTGCGGCTTCAAAACATGCTGCCGAAGATATTGATCCATCAAATGGTTTGTTTCTCTTTTTCCCCACATCAATTGGTTTGTTGATTCATGAGTTATTTGAGAAGTGCGTTCTGATATTCTAAGAGATAGGTAATTCACTCTACCAATCGGTTTAATCTGTGACTTGCCAGTGATTTTTATTTGGTGATTTCATTTAAATTAAGTGATTTATGTTATGTGTTTAATTTAAATTAAATGTGTTTAATCTTCAATATAATGCAATAGTTAAAAAGGTTGGGGTAGGATAGCAAATTTGTTAGGGGTGGAGAACAGATCTCTCCTCCACGGCCATGGCCGTCTCTCCAGAGAGCTCCCAACATGTATTGCTTGCACCGTTCATGGCGCAGGGTCATTTCATCCCCTTCCCTTCCCTTCCCCTTCCTGGAGTTGGCCGACCTCCTCATCCGCCGCGCCTCCGTCACCGCCACCCTCGTCACCACCCCTCTCAACGTCACAAATCTCCGGTCGACGATCCCCACCGACTTTCCCATCCGCTTCGCCGAGCTTCCCTTCTCCGGCTCCGACCACGGCCTTCCACCCGATTCCGGGAGCAACGACCCCGTCCCTGCCCCTTACATGCGCACCTTGGTCTTCGCCACCGCGATGCTGCAGGCTCCCTTCGAGCGCTTGGTCTCCGGCATCATGGAGGACGCCCGGCGCCACCCTCTCATCGTCTTCGATTACTTGCTCGGGTGGACGGTGGAGACGGCAAGGAAGCTCAAAGTACTCCACGCTGCCTTCTCCACCATCCGGCGCTTTTGGGATGGCGGTCATCATGGCATTGTGGCTTCACTTTGCCCACCTCAACGCCGACTCCGACACCTTCAACTTGCCGGCTTCCCCGAGAGCGTCCAGCTCCACCGCTCCCAGTTGCCGCTGTCGATAAGCCGGGTCACGCCAACCGATCCCCCCGCCGTTCTCGTACGCCGGCAGCTGTCTGCTCTGCAATTCGGTGGAGGAGATCGAAAAAGCAGTGGCGGCGATCCTCTCGAGCTGCGTCGCCTTGCCAGTGCGGTGCGTCGGCCCTCTCCTCCCTCGCTGATTCCGGCGGGGAGGGAAAGATCCAGTTTTTGATGGCGGTCGGTTGACGGTGTGGCTCGGCGGCCGCCCTCCTTGCTCCGTCGTCTACGTGTCGTTCGGCTCCCACAACAGCATTTGGCCGTTGCAGATGAAGGACATGGCCATGGCGGTTGAAGGCAGCGGGCATCCCTTCGTGTGGGCGATCGGGCCGCCATAGGACGGCGGCGGTGTCCCGGAGTCGGAGTGGCGGCGTCGGGGCAGGGGATGCTGGTCATGACCTGGACGCCTCAGCTGGAGATACCGTCCCACCGGTCGACGGCGGCGTTCCTGAGCCACTGCGGGTGGAACTCGGTGGTGGGGAGCCTCGCCGATCATGGGCTAGCCGGTGGCCGTCGAGCAGGCCTTCAAGTCGATGGTGGTGGAGGTGTTGCTACGGCGAAGACGGCGGCGTGAGGGGGCGGGTGGAGTGGGCGTTGGGCGGTGGGGAGAAGGGGTTGTAGATGAGGAAGAAGGCGGGAAAGATTGCGCGGGTGTTCAAGTCTTGGGGTATGGGTAGATTGGTAGGTTGGTAGATCATATTATCTACCAACTCCTCAATCACAAATGCAAACTATTAAATCCTCGGCTGCATATTTTCTGCGCACATTAATAATATTCGCTAAATTTCCTTCTCTTAAACATATTTTGTGTGCAGAGTGGAGACATAAATTAAGCGTGGTTCGTCCCAACCTCCCATGCAACTTCCTAGAAGAAAGAAGGGCGTGCCCGCCGACCATGGAAGCGACGAGTGTAAGCTGTCAAATACTTTAGAAAAAAACCTCTTACCATCTGTGTCTTGGTTGGCAAAATCCCATTTCCTCGAATCCCTTCTTCCTTCCTTCCTTTGCCTTCCTCATCCCGTCTCTGCTAAGCTACCTGCTGTATAAATATATATGCGTAGAAATGCACCCTGTCTTTATCATTGCTTGATCTGATTCATCATTTGGCGATGGCGCCTCAAACATATTCCAACGAGGTGTTTGAAGATTTTCTTCCATCCATGGCTCGGAGGCTCGGGGCGAAAGGGTTGCTTGAAGAGATGAGACATGGGTTTTGCTTGTTGAAAGATGCTGACAAGAATCTGATCACATTCGAAAGTCTGAGGCGCAACTCGGCGTTTCTGGGCTTGCAGGATTTGAATGACCAGGATGTGCGTTGCATGTTGAGGGAAGGAGATACGGATGGCGACGGGTGTTTGAGTGAGATGGAGTTCTTCATTTTGATGTTTAGATTGAGCCCCGGATTAATGGAAGGCTCAAGGAGATGGTTGGCTCACCATTCCTCTTAAATATTATGTACATTGCGTATTTTATTGCGTGTCTACTACATTTCATATATCATGGGAGTCCTATTTTTCTTATCTCATTGGCTTTAATTCTTCAACAAAAATTTGTAATTGATAATTGTCAATTACGCAATCTCATATTAGTAGGCAATGCAGCAAACACCAGACAAATTGTTCTGCTGCTAAATGCCATTTGGGTTTCACAAGATAGAGAAGAAGCAATCAACGGGTTAGAAATCCATTGGTGTGACAATCGGTTTTAACATGACTTGCTTATAATATGAATCAGAAAAACATATCTATATTAAATTGCTAGATTTTGTCTTTGAGCCGTCTGATTTTAACCAAATTTAACTAATTTATAAGTGATTTATAAATCATCATTTTTACCGGATTTTATATTTTTTAATATTTAATAATTATACAATAAATAAAGATATAATTTGCATAAATTTAAGATAATTTAACTTGTAATCTACTTATTACTTACATTTTCACTGTATCTAAATATTTAATATTTTAAAGTTTATAAAACTTGCTTAAAAATATTTATTTTATAGTCAAATATAGTTTAACAAAAAGATTTACTTCAATATTATTTTTTATTTTGATTTTATTATCCTAGATAAATTAATTTTCATATAAACATTTATGTCATCTTATTAAATTTACCAATTTAAAAAAGTTATGATCGATCATGAACCGATTGTTGGAATTATACTTTTAAAATTATTTATTATTTAATGGTTATGTATTAAAGATTTAATTATACTTTTAAAATTATTTATTATTTAATGATTATGTATTAAAAATTTATAAAATATAAATATATACGGTCTACTACATGAAGTTGTGGCCTGTCCCGTAAGAGTAGGAATTTCTAGTAATTTTTAACCTTACATCTTCTTATGAAATGAATGAATATTAAATAAATAGATGCTTAATATTAATCTAAGTAATTCTTATTTTAGTTATTTTAATATGGTAAATGAATGTCGAGTTACCAGAGAAGGAAGATGCAAAATAGAGTCTTTATATACCTCATAGTTTTACGAACGAGACATTAATTAATTCCAACTTGATTGAATGGTAATAAGTGAATCACTTAAATAAAATTAATTTTGCTTTTGGTCTTCCACGCACAAATTTTTATACATTTGAGAGAATCGAATATGTTTTAATTTAATCTTATTATTTTATTAAACAAGTCTATGTATATCTTTCTTTACACTTGGTTTTAATCGGATCGATTCAAAGGTTTTAACCATCTGATTCAATTACATATTCTGATTATAACAATGGTTAGAATATGCAATGCTCTATTGGGAATCTTGTGTTCATCGAGACAGTGATTGTATTGTAGTTAATGGCCGATTGGATTTAGTTATAGCGAAACATTTGATGATGTTGCTTCTCCTTGCACATGATCTGGGCAATTGCCGTTGTGACTAATCCGTAATTCGCATCGTCAACATGGCCGTTCTTCCATTTCTGATCCAAGTTCAGACCAGGTCCGCCGATGTTCGCATCCTGCTCTGGTCTTTTCCTTCTCTGATCTTCCATGACGAAACGTACACCAAACCTTAGCTGTTCATGTGGAAATTGGATTGTGTTTGAAAGGACTGAAGCCGGAATAGCTCTGCAATCGTTTAGCACATTGCTTTTGCACATGATACCCATTTTACAAAGTTACAAGTTTTGGAGCAGCAAGGCATTTCCTGTTGGGCAGACTTTGGTTAACAGGTTTAATCTTCTTTTGCATTGACATCACATCAACGTCCGTCGCTAGCAACAGAACTCTTCAGATATTTTTTGAGAGCAGGTCATGACATTCACGTGTGAAGATAAATTCGTTCACAAATCATGAACATTTAGCATGTAAGAGCAAGCGAAGGCCAAGTCATAACAGGTGGAGTTGATAATTCACATGACAACACCCGTCGACCTCGGATCCGCTCCTTGTGGCCGTCCGCTCTCCACGCTTTGCCATCTCTTCCTCTCTTCCTCCCAGCTCCCACTTGGCTACGCCCATAGTTTGTTGTGGATCGAAACCTAACTGCGGGGTACCCAATCCCACATTCAATGACCGGAGACTAGTTCTATCATCACATTAACAAATCCACACACGTATAGTTGATAACTGATGACCATATATATATACATAATAAAATCATTGCAAGTGTGGTAGTAGTAGAGGAACATATGGCGAGGGCGATGACACATAGGAAAGGGGAGGGCACCGGCAACCAAGTGTACAACCACGTCAACTTCTAACAAATATCAGCAACTCTAGCTCAAACGCCAGATTTAGATTTGTTACTTCGACCTTCTATTCCTATTCTTGGACGGTAGAAGGAGGAGGAAGAGATTTGTCATATTTGCTATATTGTTTTGGGGAGATGAAGAGGAGTGCGATCTATGCCGGCGACGTCCGGCGAGCATGTCCTGCGACTCGGACCAGGCGAGCTTGTGCTTCGACTGCGACGCCAATGTCCACGCCGCCAACTTCCTCGTCGCCCGCCACATCAGGACCCTCCTCTGCCACGCCTGCCACTCCCCCACCCCTTGGACCGCCTCCGGCCTCAACCTCGGCTCCGCCCTCTCTTCTGCAGCCGCTGCCCCCCGCCGGCGCCGGGGCCAACGTTCGACATCAGTCGACCCACCAAGGGGATGGTGACGAGCATGACGACGTTGAGGAAGATGGGTATGAAGATGGTGATGAGGAGGAGGAGGAGGAGGAGGAAGAAGAAGAAGAGGATGGTGATAATCAAGTGGTGCCCTGGTCGGCGGCGGCAATCTCTTCCAGTAACAGTAACGAAGGAGATTCTTTCCAACATTGTTCTTCTGAGAACTCGATAAGATCGTCGGCTAACCGACGGTTCAGAGAGATTGAAGAGGTGAAGAAAACTTCGAACTTTTTTAGCTCTGTTTTTTCTTTTTTATCAGTACCTTGTTTCATACCAACTGTTGAAATTCATGATCTTAGGCAGCTAGGCACAACGAGTTAGCGTATACTTCATCTCTGCAATCCGATTCCATTGCCGATGAAGACGAAACTACATCAGTCGGCTTTTTCCGGCATAAAAGAGCGTTCTTGCATCGACCAGTTACCTCTACCGTTCTACCCCATCAACCAAATTTGAGAAATTTCTGCGGCCGACCCAACAAGCTCTTCTCCGCCACCGGAAGTGGCTCCGGCGACGTCGTCGGCCGGCCCATATGAGAAAAGCCGAGGATTGCTGTGCGTGGAAGGGAAGGTGCAGCTCATTTCTTAATCTTAATGGCTTAATGGCTTATCTTATTTAACTTTGTCTAACCACCACCATTAGTGGTGTGTGTTTATGCTTTTATTGTATCCCCAAATCCCAGCTTTTATGGTCTTTGACTTGTTAAACTCAGAGGTTAACAAAAGATTTTGTTGCTGTTTTGTCTAATATGGGCATGGTTCATGTGCTACCTTAAAAAGCTTTGATCTTCGATGCAAGTTGAGTACAGTTGACAACATTTTGCTTTGTTTATTTCCCCCACAACAGATTCATTTTCATCCTTTCATGCCCATCTCAATTTCGGGATCTAATTTCCAAACTTCAACCACTATGTAACTAAACAAAGGGATTAATACGTCCAGTTTCTTAGATCACATAAATTTCCCGTTGGATCTCTACAAATAATTCTGGGCACTCGTGCGTTACGCACTATAAATAAATGATGCTGTTCTTATCGCCGTTATACGTTTAACAGCTTTTTATGTAACTAACAGATTTTTGTTGCAGGGGATTCCAAGTTGCCAAAATCAGTAGGCAAGTTCAATCCTTTTTTTCTTCCTGAGATGCAGGCTTAAAAAAAAGTAGTCGGGGGAATTTTTGACGGCGACCTTAGTTGCTGCCTAGTTGTGGTTGTGGTCCATAGCTTTCTTTCCGGTTTTCTGACTTGGAGATTCTTTCTGGGTTGTGGTTAGCCTTGTGCCTCTTGTTTAGTTTTTAAGTATCATGTTTTTCTTTCCACCGATGATATTGGTGATTGCTGGCCGCTTCTAGGTTGTTTGTAGGGTGAGGAGTTTTGACTCTTCCCAAAGGTCGATAAAGGAGCAAGGTTGTGGCCTTGATTTAAGCTCTTTATCCAAAATGACGTACCCAGATGATAAGAAAATTGTGTGGTTCCAAGTGGGTATGTCGTCTTCTAGCTTTAATCGCTCGAGGAACATTGAAATTTAGAATCAAAGCATTCCTTGACTCCCTTTACATAACAACGAACAATGTTTCGATTAACTGTCCCACAAAAACTGGTACTAGTCACTGTTTTTTATCTTCTTCCAAGCAGGTTTTTGTCAGTTTTTGGCTCTTTGCAAATTTGATATTCTATGATGTCTAGTCGTTTGATCTCTTGGAAAAAAACCATGAAGCTAGCCGCGGAAAAAGAGATAATATGTTGGATGATGAGATTACTGTGGCGAGGAAGGCCTCAATTGAAAACAAAAATTGTCTTTGTACAGATAAACTATGAGCGATTTAGTAAAAGAAAAAAAATCTCTCCTAGGCGAGAACTATTAGAGAGACAACTTCCCAAAGCTATCAGATCAGCAGAACCCAGATTTCTAATTCTATACCCACATCTACTATTAATATTGGTTGGGATATTATAAAAAAAGGATATGCATTTGTATACGGCACAATCTAATAACCAGCTGTTTGTTTTTTTGTTTTCCAAGCAATCTGATAACAAGGTGACAACCAAAAGCTGTCAAAGATTTGAGACCAACATGACAGGTAGCAGGATATGGAATAAAATACTTCACAACAAGAGCAGTCTTGACTTATAATGTTTATGTGAGAGCACCATGGGAAGAAGTAGCAACCAATCACAGTTCAACAGAGAAAAAATAAGCCAAATTCATAATTTTGAAACGACATTATCTAGGTTCCATCAAAGCGTCACCACTGTATCACCCATACCTCCTAATTTCAGATCTCACCATCTTCACTCCACTGCAAAAAATGGGGGGAAAAAATCAAGATTCCACAAGTGAACATGACCAATTATGAATTTGACAGCTGAAAAATTCACACCATCTACAGGAAAAATTACTTCCAAGCATGCCCCCTCAAGCTTATAATATCACAGATAACAGGGTCTGTCTCGGGTATCACAAACAGACTAATAACCGTATCCTAAGTTAAATTCACACTAAAGCAGAAAAGTAAAATTTTGGCAAGTATCGTTGTTTTGGCTGCTTAATTGCAAAATATGGTTATATAGAACTTGAGCATAAAATGCAGAGTATAGTATATCAGTTTTTGGAAGCTCACAGGAAAGGAAAGGTTTAGGTAACACAATTTTTATGAATTGTGTTATCACCGACGTACATAGATAATAACATACATTTCAAAAATTATCACCAACATCTACACATAATACAGAGAACATTTTACAAATTCAATTGTCATTTACCATGACTATAACATTTGATAAGACACTAACAATCAGAAGATTCAGTTGACAATATGCACCAAGCCGTACTCATAACATTTTACAATATATAACCAATCAGAAAACTTAGTACTTAAATCTTAATCTGTGAGGATTATCTGACAATCATAAAACCATTCATGCATCAGTAGAAAAGGAGTACTAGCTGATAAAATTTGAGTGGGTAGATGGAAGTGCAAGAGGGATTAAACGTTCATTTTCAGAAAGCATTCTCAAAGAGAGAAAAAATGCAAAGATGAGTCTAGCAATGCTACCATCAGATTCAGAATGTATTCTCATAGAGAGAAAAATGCAAAGATGAGCCTGGTAATACTACCATCAGATCTCAGATAACTGACTACAATTGCAAAAGACAAACAGAACTTTATCGTCATTGTGCCTTTCGTTTGTTCAAATACGCGTCAAAATAAGTAGTTTTTCATCTAAACTTTTATCCCACACCCTAAACTCCAAACCTTAAAAGCACCATTCCTGTAAATCCTTCATCCTAAATCCAAAAATTAAGCTCTAATTACTATCAACTAAATCTCGTTTGATCAACTAACCGTGGGTTCATAGAAGTAAACTCCTACAATCATAAGCTAAAATGCACTCCCCAATAACTTTACTACCTTCAAAGCTGGCCATAATCAGCGACAGGCAAGATGATGGATAAAATATAACTCACCAAAACCATTTCCACAGAATGGAAGAGACGTCATCCATTGTTCTATGAGAAATGCCCTTTGAAACATTAAAAAGACTTCGACCAAAAGATCTTTACAAAGAAATGAACCAGACAAACAGATATATACAATCTTAATGTGAAAACTAGTGTATTAAAGCTGAACACGGACTTATACAGTTGATTAAGATGGAGTCACGGAAAAAGGTTATCGCAATTAGGAATGAGAATCATTATGTTCTACATAAGGTAGATGCTCAGTTAAATTAAAGTTAGGTGATTAAGTGCCATACAGCAATCACTATAATTCCTTACTGAACCGTGGTAGTCAACAATCCAACAATATTATTTCAACAATGAAATGGTCGCTTAAATGAAAATGAGCTATTGTCCCTTATACCGGCAGGCCACCAATACAATTCCCTAATATTGATACTTCAAGTGGACAGCAATACACAGATAAAGATTATCCTCTGCTAATGTTTCAATAGCATGATTTTGCACTTTTTTACTTGGGTCGCAGTTTTTTTGGTGGTAAAAGCAGGTAACATTTCCCGAAATCAAAGTTTAGGAGCAAGAAAAAGAAGGTGAGTGAGCGAGACCATCATGGAAAGGCCATACCTTTCTTATCAGAAACACCGCCCTCTTCCTCTTCCTCCGGGACAGACTCTAACGCCGGCGTTTCATGGTCGTCGGCGGCGGCATCCAAGTTGAGTCCGGGAGAGAAATCGACCTCGTCGGAGCATCGGACCACGACGACCGGGCAGACGCAGTGATGGACGCAGTAATCGCTAACGCTGCCGAGGCGGCCGCCGGCAGCCGACCTCCTCGCGGCGCCGAAGCCGCGGCTGCCCATGATGACGGCGCCGAGACCGAGGCGCTCGACCTCGAGGCAGATGCGCTCTTTCATATCATGGTCCTTGACGATGTGGAGCTTGAAGGGGATGCCGGCGTCGACGAGGGGGCGGGCCAAGTCGTTGGCCTTGGAGTTGGTGAAGGCGTCGAAGTCGTCCTCGAGCTTCTGCTGCGACTCCCCGTCGGCGGGGCCGGACTTGTCGACGGCGCCCCAGTCGGCGCCGTAGAGGACGGAGGTGGGCCGCACGTGGAGGAGGACGACGGCGTCGCCGGGCCTGAGGTAGTTCTGGACTGCCCACTTCACGGCGAAGGCCGACTCGTCGCTGAGGTCGACAGCGATGCCGATCTTGCGCTGGGCGGCCGTCTCCGGCGGTGGTTGGGGGGTATGCATTGCCATTCGCTCGCGCTTGGTTGTCGTCGAAGGCGCCACCTTTTAGGCCTCTTTATCTTATCTTCTCCGACCAACCACAACCGAGAACTGGCCCGGGCGGTGTTGATCGATTGATTGACTTGAAGGAGACGAAATGAGACGTGGGCAGATGGTTATTATGGTATAATCCGATTTCTGATTAGAATATGCTTAATCACACTCACAGTGATTTGACTTTTTGGATGGGATTGGGCAATTTGATCTTCTGGTTATCACATCTTTTGATTACATTTTTTAATTATTGGATTGGTTGAAATTTGAGACAGTAAAAAAATGACGATAATATTTGTAAAATATCGAGTGTGTCTGTCTGGAATTGTGACCATTTCTTATATCTTCCCCCCAGAAGCGAGCAGCTAATAAATCCTAACAATCATGATATTTGCAGAAAAGGTAGTTCTGCAAAGGGGTGGAAGGGAGAGCTGAGCTGAATGCTGCTCGCTGGTTAAAAGATGAGGTCTGGAAAGTTCAAAATTTACTTCTGGGTGGGTTGGGGGTAATATTTTTGTAGTCAAGAGCTATGCCTAAATGCTTGGAGGCAATGGATGAAAAAATGTTTGTGAGGCCCAAGGGAGTGTTAACTTGTCAATGTAAATATTTATTAATGTGATCTCTCCTCTTGTAATTTGAAAGTTGAAAGACTTAGTTTTCGGTAGATGTGATTGTTGGTTAACGTTATATTAGGCAACATGTTATTCTATACCCCCTAAACTATTATAAAGATGAATTATAATTTATATATCCTCGTGAAATAATAGGAGCGACTCTGATTTTTAAAGATAAATTATAACTAAACAAGAAGATATATTATGATGAGTTAATTTATTTTATTTTTATTGTATATTTGTCGGTCAAATATCATTTTTTCCCGAGAGTGAGACTCTAGGTTTTGGGAATAGAGAGGTATTAATTACTCTTTGAAGAAATAAAATATAATTATATGGGCTCCCCGAGGATGGAATGCACTACGATGATTTTTAGCGTATTAAAATTTTCAACTATTTAAAGAAGAGAAGAATAAATACAAAAAATGTCATATAGATGCCAAAAATTTAAGCATTCATACACCGTAATTGTAGCCCATGTTTTAACATAATGCAATCTAAATATTTTTATCATTTATTGGTGCTAAAATATTGAATTGATAAAGCATAAATAAAAAACTCTGATTTAATGATTTATCAAACATTTTGAATCAACGTGTGCAAAATTAGGGAATAACTTATTTGAACCGCATAAGAAAAACCAAAAAGAATTTAAATATGACTACAAAACTCAATTTTAATCTTAAAACTTTTTAATGTTATATTATCACTTTGATGAATTCACTTAATGTGTAATAATAGATTATTATCATACTATAGTTTGGATGTTTGAAATATATTTTGTATTATGAGTAAGAAACTATTTTGAATAATTGTAATTTTTAACCAACTCAATATTATTAGATTTATACTATAAAAAGCAGTAAAGAATTAACATATTATTCATCCAAATTATACACCACACCCCTTGGTTCAAGTTTGAGACCAAGCCTAGCCGGCCGTAGTCACCCCTACACAAAATTAGCCTTTCCCGTTCAAATTTAACGGAGATAAGGACAAGTAAAAAAATGATAAGTATTTGTGTATTCAATCGCGTGAATAACTTCTTAGCCTTGAAAAAAGAATCTAATCGGTTTTGAAACTAGACGAGAGGGAATGTGTAAGAAGTTGGGATGGTTTGTGATTGCATGCCTATAATCATAGAATAGAGAGGGCTATTAAATTTACTTATGCTCGACAAGTTTAACTTGAACTCAAAAGGGTTCAAGTTGAACATGGCTAACTTAAATATTATTTTTTTATATATGTATATATAAATATATATGTATTGGATAACTTTAAATAAAATTGGGTATAAAAATTTAAATAGTTTAATTTTTGAAATTTAATTCTACGAGAAAGAGTTTATTTGGGAATGAAATCACAGAATTGGATTATAATGTAAAACTATTATTAAAATATAATCATATTATTATTATTATTATTATATTTTAGGTAAATGATTATATAAAAAATAAATAAATTATTAGATGTATTGTCTAGCTAAATTATGGAATTTGACGTAGCCAACGATACGATTGGAGGCGAAGGAAGGAAGAAGTGGATGGATGTAGCGTAGAGCATGAACGGTGCACTTGACGCCGGACTGGTAGGCGGTAAGTCCGGGCTCTATTATAAACAGATTATATTCGCAGAAATGTTTTCGCACACCAGCAAGCTTATGCACACTCGGGGTTGCTCGTCTGCCACCCCCACTCTCTCCAAGCCAACCTCTTCTCCTTGTTTCTTCTTCTTCTTCCCGAGTTTAGCGTTGGGCGAGTTGCAGGTCTTGCGCTTTTGCATACATTGTTCTGGGCGGAGAGCCAAGAGTCGGGAAGCATTGGACCATTTTGGGGGCCGGCCGATGGATTTGCTTCGTTCCCACTTGTCTCGGGTCCGGATTCCGGAGCCGGCCAGCCGCATCTACAAGCAAGAGTGCTGCGTCTCCTTCGACACTCCGGTCAATCAATCACCTTCTTCTTCCTCCTCTCTTCCTTTCGTTTAGTCGCTTTTGTACTCATCATCTTGTTTTCTTCGTTATGTGTTGCGTGCTGTTATGCGCGTGATCTGGGACGAAATGGTGGTTGATTTGATGTGTCGGCGTTTTTTCAGAGATCGGACGGGGGTGGTTGTTCGTTTCTTGCGTTCGGGAGGGATTTTGTTGAGTGGAACTATCAGAAATCGGGAAATCCCGTCTATCTAAATATCAAACAATCGAAGAAGCCTGCTCTCCAAGACCGGCCGTTTAAGAAGCCGACTCTACTTGCCATCGGTACTCTCTGTTTCCACCCCTTCCTTTTATATTATTTGCAATCTAGATTATTGCTGTTTCTTGGTTGGTTTTTTCAATGCGTTGTTGAAATGTGGAACAAGATTTCCATTGACTATTATGTATGTCAATTGGGTTAGGTTTTACCTTCTTTTTTTTGGTTCGATGGCTGATGAGCATTTAAAAATTCTGATCGATGGTTAATTTTAGATGTTGATGGACCGTTTGAATGAACTAGTTCCCATTTTCATTTCAATAGAGAATTATGTACTTTCCTGGTTGTTTCAATTTCGTAGGTTGTAATGATTCTCTTTTGATTGGTTTTTGGTATTTGAAATTCTGATTAATCTGTATAGGTGTTGATGGAGGGTTTGACAACAACGAGCCCGAGCCCGATTACGAAGAAACATGCAGCATAGTCTTATTGCCTGACTTTGTTTCTCTCCCATTTCCATCAGTTGATCTCCCGGATAAAGTAAGAGATTTATGAAGCAGTTGCGTTTTTGAATTCTTGCAAGGAAATAAATTCATCTCATGCATATGTTTTCTGTTTTATACTTTCAGGTCAGGCTGGCTGTTGTGCCATATTATTGGCTGAGGGAACTGAGAAGGGAGAACAACTGTCTGCTTGGACAGCCGATAAGAAACAAGTTAGCGCTTATGCTGTGAGCTTGCAGCAAATTAACAATGGTTGTTATCCCCCCTCTGGATGGAAATGCGCAAAATGTGACAAAGTTGACAACCTATGGCTGAATCTTACTGACGGAATGATCCTTTGTGGGAGGAGAAATTGGGATGGAAGTGGTGGTAACAACCATGCAATCAAATACTATAATGAAACTAAGTATCCTCTGGCAGTAATACCTGGAACAATAACAGCTGACTTGGAAGGAGCTGGTATTGTTTCTTCTTGAATTATCTGCATGGCTCTATTGCGTGCTTCCTACCTGAGACACTGTTTTATATTTGTTATGCCTTAGAGTAGTTTTTATATCCCAATATCATGGAATGGCTAAATTTTAAATTGTTGTGGCAGCATAGATGTTTATTCCTATCCGGAGGATGAAGGTGTTTAGGATCCTTTACTAGCACAACATTTGGCTTTTTTTGGCATTGATTTTTCATCTCTTAAGAAGGTTAGATGCTACTTGAATGTTGTACTTTGAATGAATTTGTTAGTGATGGTGTTGACATAATAATTCACATATTTTATATCTTCTCAAATCCATTAAATTGGTGCCTCCAATGGATGTTCTTATTATTTTTAGACAGAGATGACTACCGCTGAAAAAGAACTGGACCAAAATACCAATTTTGACTGGAATCGCATCCAAGAAAGTGGCCAGGAAGTTGAGCCACTATCAGGACCCGGTTACATGGGAATCATAAATATTGGCAATAGGTATGGGATTTATATTCCTACATTCTTGCTTGCAGTTAAAGAATTTTTTTATTTTTTATTTTCTTATTTGTTCATCACCTGCCAGCTGCTATTTGGCGTCAATTATGCAAGTAATCTTTTCAACTCATCCATTCTGTTTATGGTAAGCATTTGCTCTAGTCGGAGCATAAAATTATTATTTTTTGCTTTCAAACTTTGATCTAATTCCATATCTTCTTTCAGCTACTATATTGGCCTGAGTCTGATAGAGTCATTTGAGAATGCTTCTGCTGATCCAACTGTAAATTTAAATATGCAATTGTAAGTGGCTTACTTTTTTGTTGTATTCAAATGCCATAATCCAATTGTTAAAAATGCTTAAGAACGAGTATGAATTCCAAGTTCTATGAGGTATGTTTGCCTTTACTATTCCATCTAAGCTCATTGTCCTGAGTGGAATTTCAAAGAAAATTCAAAAAATGAAGGGAAAAATTATTGTTGGTTGGATGTATTTGTCTAGTCAGCCAGCAGAGACCAAATTTGTGATCTTATCACGATTGCACGCTTTGCAATGGGGTGAAATAGGGTATTTTTGGACTGTTTTAGTGGATAGTTTATGAAGTTTCATTTGTGTTATTATGCATTGAGTTTCCATCATCATCTTATTTTTCATCATTTAATTTTTCTCTACAATTTTTCTTTTTCTTAATTACTTTCAAAAGAAGATGACATTTTTTAAGTAACATTTGACTGTCTTACAGAACCAAATTTGGACATGGTTTGCTATCGGGTAGATATTCTACTTTGTCTGCTGAGGTAAAGCATTCTCACCTTTTATATATCATTTAAGCTTTCATTTTACCGTCTGTTTGTTTGATCACAGCGGCCACTTATATGCCTTACCTATGTATTCAAATGAGGATTTTGAGGATTTTGCATGTCTTTATTTTTACTTTCTATGTCTATCCTTTGGGGCTAAAGCCTGTTTCATGTGCAACTCTAAAAAGATGATCGAAGACAATGTACATCACAGGCAACTTCATTTGTGACGATTTTTTATAAATAAACTGCTGATTGCTATTTTCATGTTTAATGAATATTTCTGCTGAAGTCCATTGCAGATGTATTTTAAGAGACAGAAGAACCTAAATGCGATAAGAAATTACTACTAAATTTTTTGGAATGGGATATTCATTTATGAGCATTTTTTCTTGATATGCACAAACAGGAAGGAATAAGCCCTCGTATGTTCAAAGCAGTTATTGCTGCTGATAATGCTGAATTCTGTAGCATGAGACAACAGGTTTGAACTATCTTTGCATTTATTTAAGTGCTCTATTTTCCACTACACTTGCATTAGCAGTACATTTTACGGCAGTTAAAAGGGTTATTATTGATTTTAATGGATGGTTTAATTATGAACTAGCCGTGGGATCCCATGTTGAAACTTTATGATCCAGATAGCAGGCATTGAACAAATCTTGTAGACCTGGCATTGAAACCTTGTAGACCTGGAAGTTTTGAGATGGAGTGGTAACCTCTGAAATAATTTGTTTATTTGTTTGTAGACAGTAAAATTACATCTTAGGCAGCTCTCCAGATTGGCTTACAATGTTGATCCGCCGAAAGACATGGGATATATATATTTGTTTGAAAGAATTGTGCAGTAAGTTGTGCTATCATCTTCAAATGCTGAACCATAAATCCTGGCACTTTCTGTTCACAAGCATGTAAGTCGGTGACTTATTCAGGCTGTATTTTTCTGTTTTCTTCACTGACCCCTTTTTTCACTTGCGAGCTTCTAGATGTACGGCTGAGCCTTTTTAATTTTAATTTTTTTTTGCATATTACAATTCTTAAGTAGCCATACTTATGCTGATCAATTAAATGGGGTAAAAGAAAGATTTGCACCTTCTATCTTTTTGATCTTTGGAGCTTCCAACACGTACTAACGAGATTAAAAAGAAAAATTGCATAGTTTGCGTGCTTGTATCAAATACGTAAATAATCTTAAAGATGCAGCTTAACAATTTGTACGATTAAATAATGCAAAAATTGGAGTCTGTTTTATTGAATAATCAATAATAGTATACACACAAAAAAATAACAAGGTGTTCTACAAAGTCGAGAGTCTGAGACTGCTCAGCGAAGAAGACTCTTCAAATACCATCGTCGTTGCTCGATAGACTAAGACGAAGACGGTCGAGAGCGTCGGTGGAAAGAGCACTCCACCGAGAACGCCCTCTGGTCGCCGTCTCCTTCTCCTCTTCAATGCTGGCGGCTGCGGGGAGGCGGACCACAATGACGGTGAGGTTATCGACGGCGTGCAACCTCATGGCCTCCTTTACCAGCTCACTCGCGCACCTCGCCGCATCACCATGCCGCCGGAGCCCCCGCCGGACCTCGCACACCGCCTGCTGGCTCGACATCACGTCCCATATCCCGTCGCAACCGAGAATCAGAAACTCGTCCTCGTCGGTTAGTCGGGCTCGTCGGAATTCTGGTTCGGCGATGAGCGGGGAGGTTGACCCATTCTGCAGCTTCATCTCCCAGTCGCCCAGCGCTCGCGTCACCGAAATAGCTCCGTTGAGATAGCCGTCGTCGACGTACCCGCCGGCTTTCTCAATCCGCCGTCGTTCCGCCGCATGGCTTGGCCTGTGGTCCTCGGACATGTCGACGGCCTCTCCATTTCGGCACAGAACGGCCCGGCAGTCGCCGGCGTTGGCCACCAGCAGGTGCCGGCCGAACACCATGGCGGTGAGCGCCGTCGTCCCACACGACGTGCTGACCGTTTTGTCATCGGCTAGTTGGAGGTCGGCTTGCAAGAAGGATCGCCGGACGGACTCCTCGACTCGTTCAAGAAAGCTGTCGTCTTTACACGCGGCTGCTGCTAAACGGGGAAAGTCGGCGTCTTCGAAGAACAACCTCATGGCGTAGCGTCGAAGGTACGCCGCCGCCTCGGGACCCCCGTGGCCGTCGAACACGCCGTAGAACGCCGACGGAGAAGCGGGGAGGGCGGCGGGGCGGAGGTGGGCGGAAAGATCGTCGACTACGATGTGCTCGTCCTCCATGTATCTCTTGGAACCGATGTCTGCACAACTACCCGAGCAAATGGTACTCGAAGTGATCGTCATGGCTTCCAATGGTCGAAAGAAAGAGTTTGGCAAAAACGAAAAGCAGATCGAAAACGAGAACAATTGGCGGTTAAGGGAGGGAGACTTCTTGCTCGTGTGTATATATGGAGAGAGAGACAGAGAGAGAGGTAGCAGTAGCAGCTATGGACTTCTTCCCTGCTTCTTGGCGGCGGCGGCTCCTAATTATTATTACAGCTTCCTTCGCTTGCCGCCTTATACTAGATTAGATATTTTCTTGAAAGTTCTATCAATTAACTAAATTATGTTGACATATATTTGATTTAACAAGTATTAGACTCCTAATCTTTTTGAAGCCATGCCATTCTTTTATTATTTCAAACGTTACGCTAAGCTCTTTCGTCGGTCATAATTAATACAATTTATGAAATATAATTATAAATTACATCTACTTTTTAAAATTTTGTTAATTGATGAAATTTAAACCAATAAAAAACTTGGTATAAGGAATATGTTTTAGCAGGTGACACAACAAATCTTCTTGGGAATTGACGGAGTATTATTTCTTTTTTTTAAAAAAGTTTTGAAAATCTATTTTTATTCATAAAAGGAAAACTCAATTTTGGCATGCGAAGAGATTAGATGAATCAATCAAAATATTTTGACATAAAATTAAAAATAAGAGATTAGACAAAATAAAATATAATAAAAATAAAATAAAAAATTAAATTATTATAACATATTTAAGAGAGGCGCAAAGTCGCAACCAATAATATAAAACATGTTGACTTGAGTTAGAGTTTATATAGCATATTTAACGATTTAATCGTTATTTTCAGTTTGTCAATTTCAGAATACGCGAGCTGAAGTCAGCCGTGTATTATGAGCAATAAGGGTACCTAAATATACGATGATAACGTTATAAATAAAGTATAAAAAAGAGTTCTTAGAATATAGGAGGGTATGAGAGTTTATATAGTGGATTGTAGAATTAGTTTTAATTTGTTTACCATATTATGACATATTATTTATTATTTTTTGGTGGGTTAATAGGTCTAAAATATGTTATTTTATTTTATTTTTTATATTTTATCATTTTTTTATATTTATTTCGAAATATTAACTCGAGTCCGGACTTGTAAAATTTTTTTACGAAATTGCCACCAACCCTTTTCTTCTTCCACCTCCCCCCACCCCCAACTCTGTTTCTCCCCTAGCGACGGATCGCCTCTGTTTGCCCCGCCACCCACCGCTGGCGACCTCGCCGCCGGCAAAAACCATCGTCCTGAATCCGTCACTGCCTCACCACTGCCCTCCCCGCCCAACTCCCTTCTCTTTTTCTCCCTTCCCTCTTCCCCACAGCCCTCTCCCGAGCCGGCTGCGACCTTGTCGCCACCACCACCGGTCACCGACTCCGGCGACGGGCACCCTCTCCCACTATCCTCTCGATGTTACCGACACAATCCCAGGCCTGGACGACACATGCACAGCGACTCCGAGTGACCCAAGGCCGCCGCTTGCATGTGTTGTCGCCAGCTGTTAGTGCCGCCACCGGCCAGTTGCGCGCCACTGCCACCCTCACTGTCGACCAGACCTTCCTTGCACGACCACCCTCTACCCCATACTGACAAGACCCCCTCCACTTACCTCCCACGGCCTCCCCCTGCCCTAGCCGGGGCTGTGTTGAGCCACCGCCGACCGCTCCCTCCAGCATGGTCATCTCATTTCGGCCATCTCCTCCCCACCAAGCTAGTCTCCTCCTCCTCCCTCATCCCTCATAGCAGCATCACGTCCATAGTCACCGATTTGCCATGTTTCCGCCGGCGGCCGACCACCATCGCCGCCGGCCAGTCGCAAGCCGGCTGGAGCAGCGCCGCCAGCGGCCATGCCTCGTCACATCCCAGCCACATGCTCCAGTCCTAGCCCAGCCTAGTCCTCTCTAAGCCGAACCGTAGCGGCAGCTGGACTATTGATGTCGTGATCGTCATAGCTGCGGGACATTAGGTATACTTAATTAAAAATTGAATTCATGGACTGTGCTTAATTAGCACGATGAATTCATTAATCGTGATGTAATAACGGATGGTAATGATGAATGAGGGTTAAACAATTAATTCGTAAATTATGTATATAATTGTTAAGATCAAAAGCTAATTATTGGAGTTATGGTAAATATTTAATTGGATGAGGATTCATTTCTTATGCCTTGGAATTAGAATTCATTATGTTAATAATTGAATTAAGATATAGGTAACTTAGTAAATAGATCTTAATCATCAATTAGAATGGATTATATAATTTGAATATAAATGTCACATAATGTCGAGTCATTATTACTAATAATTGGATGCCTTAGGTTGAGATTTTTATGTCATTGATATTACATGTTTTATATGATGTGATGATGAGTAGATTCATCAAGATTCAATATACATGTATCAGTCACTAGGTTGGTGTATGAGAAATAGATAATAAAGGCTAAGTTATTATGATTACTCCGGACCATATGTATTATCTTATTGTATATGTTTTCTTGTATTCTTTGTTTGACTAACTGTGATTATATAAAGCTCTTCATCGCATTCATACATCACAAGGCGTTAGTATTAAGTTTCGATGCGTAGGTACAAAGTAGGAACTCGCCGCTTAGGCACGTGAACATGTTCGGAGTTTCTGCCATGTCTGTTTAGGACTTGTCCCTGATTTATTATTCTATTTTATCGTATGTTTCTTTTATTGCTTGCATGACGGGTTAAATGACGTTTTATCAGATCCCACTTAACTCAGGTCATTTAGTCAAATAATTTTCAAGATTAATAACCATCGAAGATGAGATATTGTTAAGTGTTTAAAATATGCAATATTTACCCAGGTTTTTTATATGATTTTGTACTTTTCAGGTATAAATATTATTAATTAGGTGATATTTTTTGTTATATTCTAGTTAATTAATATTTTGTACAGATATGCTTAATTTTGAAGTTTTAATGCAAAAAAAGATGAAACAAATTAAGCATAGGATTTATTGGTTAGAGCATTGAACCCCACCCATTGATGGCTACTGTAACACCCCGTTTCGGCTCACCCGTGAACCGACCCAGAAATGTCACCAGCGACCGAACCGTTCGCTAATCTACTAGATTCGGTTAAGCCGACCAGGATCTGCTCTCGGCGTTTCAAGATGGAGATGCAAATGTGAAATGCATGAATGGGAACAATTGGGTTCTAACGTAGTCCTACATGCATGCCATGACGTGCAAGCAAAGACAAGACAAAATAATAAATGAGAAACCAAAAGAAAATATATACTATTTTATGAAAATACGGTAACACATAATAATCTACCATGACATACAATCATTATCTCATTCATTTTTACCTGAGCCGAGTCTGAACTCCAAGGCTCCCTACTCATTCATATTTATCAGTTCATTTCATAACAAGTAATTCACTCAAGCAAACACATCAAAATTATCATTCACGTAGCAATAACACACCGTCATTATAGACGTTACACGCGGCAGGTACATGTGTGCGCGGTTCCGTGCTGCTCCTCCGCAGTCCCGACAGCTTTCATCGCTCGCATTCCTCACCTACATATATATAGAAAAACCGTCAGTAACGAGTGTTACCGGCCCGGAAAATAACTAATATCAATCTGGCACAGGAGAGCAAACTCTCCTGTTGAATGAAAACCATATACTTCCTCAAGAACTCTCATCAGGGCACATACGGGAGCCGTCGCCCTCGGGTCGACAGCGTCCCCCTATCTTTCACATTCTCATGCCTCGGCCATTTCTCTATTGCTTCTCGCGTCAAATCTCATTCCTTTCCGCCCTCTGCACCTTCCATATTACTCCTGGCCTTGAGCACGAAGGCCGAGTACTCTCAGGCAGTCGCCTTCAGTACCCTTTGAAACCACAAGTCTAGACATGCGCTGCAATGCAGTACCCGTGAACCTCCACACTTCTCCGGGTTTGAGGAACTCAAAGGTGGAGTTGTCAGGATCCCTCGGGAATGAAACGGCCCGCACACCATTCCAGAGCCCACTGTCGACACACACGTGCCCGCTCGCGTAGCACGGTAGTCGGATTTCCCTCATTCAGTCTCTCACAAAAACACGAAAACTATACATATATATAGGTCTGGGTTGGGATTTATACAATAGGCCCGAAGGCAACGTGAGCTGGATCTGAAGTTCGAAAACAAACTCGAGGGATCTCATCCTCGAGGGTTATTAATCCGGAAAATCGTTGGCTAAATGGCCCGAGTTAAGTGGGATTCGATAAAACGCCACTTAACTCGTCCTGCACATAATAAATCAAATACACAAGAGAGTAGCGTAAATCAGAGAACGAGTCCTAAACGGACCTGGTAGAAGCTCCAAACGGGTCCACGCGCCTAGGCGGCGAGCTCCTACACCGTACCTACACAATCAAGCTAAAAACTAACGCCCGCATGATGAATCACACATCCTATAGCATACACACACAATCAACACAATCACGCATCAATCAACACACATCAACCTATATCAATTCTAGCAAGTCTACTTAGGTTAGTTTGCATTAATCATGATCATTACCTAGTTACCCTAATTGGTTTCTTAACCTCCATTTTTAACACCACTTAATCAACAATTTCATATTTTATCCTTAATCAAATCTACATTTATATATATTATTATAACACACAATTCACCAATCCTAGCATGTAATTCTAATAATCAATACTTTAAAAAAATTAAATTAAAATAAATTATACCTCGCGTCGTCGAAAATCGGCGACGGCTAGGGTTCCCGTTTCGTGGCTCGAAACTCGAATTCGGCGCCTAGCGGCGTCCGAAGTCCGATCAGATTGGACCGGGTGCGTTCGGCGGATGATCCGGCGAATTTCCCACGAATCCAATTTTCCGGCGGTTCCGGCGGTTTTCCGGCGAGTGTCGGCGGTTTTCCGGCGGATTCCGACGGTTTTCCGGCGATGATTCGGGACAGGGCAATCAGGGGGTCTATCGGCACCAGCTCGACGAGCTCGGTCCGATGGTGGTGTCAAACAGGGTAACCGAGGCGGTGATGGCCGTCGACGGCGGCGTCAAAAATGGGCGGCGGCGGCGGCGTGCTCCGATCGGGGCTCCGGCCGGCCTCGACGGCGCTCGGGATGGTGGGGGAAATGTCGGCGACGGCGAGGGGGTGGTCGTCGGGGTCACAGCGGCGGCGGCGCGGCCCGGACGGCGGCGGAATCCGGCTCGAAGTGGCGACGGCCGAGGCGGCTTCGTGGGCTGGTTCTGGCGTCGTGGCGAGGCGGTCGGTGGCCGGGGTTGGTCGGGGCGGCACGGCGACGGCACGGCAAGGCGGGGCGGAGTCGATCGGCGGCAGCACGGCGTCGGCGGCGGCGGCGGCGACGGCAGCGAGCGGGCGGCGAGGGTTTGGGGTGAGGAAGGGTCGGGAGGGAGAAGAAATGCTCTCAATGGCAGTTTCGTAAATAAGTATTGACTCGATTCCGACTCGAGTCAAAATAATAACTAGTTCGTAATAAATTCTAAAAAAATCTAGAAAAATATGGAAAAATTCCATAAAATAAAACAAACACAACAACATCCAAATGGCATGCTCTATAACTAATAACCCACCCGAATATAATCCAACGCGTCCTAACGCGTTATTCGGCCTAAAACTATTTCTACGATCAAACATATAAAAAGAAAAAAATACTGCATACTTTCATATATTCTGATAACTCATTTCTCACCATCTTCTCGACGTTATCATAATTTTGATGATGACAAAGCTCAATGTAGATGGTTATACATAACTTTGGCACCGTTATCGGGGAATTAAAAACTTTATCGGGCATCATAATCAATTAGTCCACCTCAAATTGTAGAATCCCTCATCGAATTCTTATATTTCTTGGCCATCTTCTCTTCTATATAAAAGGGTGGTCATTTGCTGTTGAGCATATTTCATCTCTTGGCTTCGGAGTGTAGTGAACGAAATAGTTTTAGTTTTTGTAATTTTTTTTCATAATAAAAATTAGTTTCTTCTTTATATTGTTTTCTATTTTTATTATGGAGTAGTATTTTATTTCATTTTAGAGAAGAATAGAACTTAACATGATTTAATTGAATTCATTTCAACCTCTTAATCTTTTATTCAATCTGATTGTTTGAATTATTATATTCTTAATGCTAAGAATAGATTGATCACCTATTTCTTAGATCATGAGGTTTAATTAGATTTAAGGAGAAATTAATTAGATTAGTCATTGATAATTCATCATACAACAAGTGTTTTGACTTGTTTGTCGTTGTGGTCGGGAGACACAATACCATATGAGATTGTAAGGCAAATCTTAAAGCATTATTTTTTGATTAATCAATTATCATAGGGAGGTAAAAATTGGGGCAAAATAATAGAATCATGAAAGAGCGGGAGCCACCATATCATATAATTATCCTAGATCAACAATCCAAGGGAATAAAAGATAAGAGTAAGATATGGTGATGATTAAATTCATGTTAAGGAAAATTTTACTCTAAAACAAGTTTTATCATTTGAACTTCTCCTTTAATTTAAAGAATTATTTAAATTTAGTTAAGTCCCTTAGTTTTGTTTTACTCTTGATATTATTATTTTTAATTAATTTAAAAAATTTTATCTCTCTGTGGGAACGATACTCGAATTTATTATTATATTACTTGTTTCAACCGTGTATACTTGCATGGCAGTAAAATTATTCGAACAAATTTTTAGCGTCATTGTCGGGGATCGAACCCGGGTCACCCGTGTGACAGGGGGATACTTACCACTATAGTGGTGAGTATTCCCCCCTCTCACGCGGGTGACCCAGGTTCAATCCCGGCAATGACGCCATACATTTGTTCGAATAATTTCAATATCATGTGAGTATATACGGTCGAAATAAGTAATATAATGATAAATTCAAATAACGTCCCACATGGAGATGAATTTCATATAATTAATTAAAGTAAACGAAATGAAGAACAAAACAAACACAATCGGTTTAACTAAATTTAAATAATTCTTTAAATTAAAAGAGAAGTTCAAATGATAAAACTTGTTTTAGAGTAAAATTTTCCTTAACATGAATTTAATCATCACCATATCTTACTCTTATCTTTTATTCCCTTGGATTGTTGATCTAGGATAATTATATGATATGGTGGCTCCCGCTCCTTCATGCATCTATTATTTTGCCTCAATTTCTACCTCCGGTAATAATTAATTAATCAACAAAACAATGCATTAAGATTTGCCTTAAAATCGCATGCGGTGTTGTGTATCTCCCGATCACAACGACAAACAAATCAAAAGACTCGTTGTATGATGAATTATCAATGACTAATCTAAATAATTTCTCTCGAAATCTAATTAAATCTCATAATCTAAGAAATAAGCTATCAATCTATTCTTAGCATTAAGAACATAATAATTCAAACAATCTGATTAAATAAAAGAGTAAGAAGCTGATATGAATCAAATTAAACCATATTAAGTTATATTCTTCTCTAGAACAAAAGAAAGGATTACTCCATAATGAAAATAGAAAACAATATAAAGAACAAACCAGTTTTTAATATTAAAAGAAAGGAATTGCAAAACTAAACTATTTCTTCCACTAAACTCTAAAGCCAAGAGATGAGATATGCTAAATAACAAATAACCACCCCTTTATATAGAAGAGAAGATGGCCAAGAGATACAAGAATTCAAGGAGGGATTATAAAATTTGATGTGGACTAATTGATTATGATGTTCGACGAAGTTTCCAATTCTCCAACAACGATGCCAAAGTTATGTATAGCCATCCACATGGAGCTTTGTCATCATCAAAATTGTAGCTATCAATGGGTGGGGTCCAATGATCTAACCAACAAATCCTAAGCATAATTTGTTTTATCTTTTTCTTGCATTAAAACTATAAAATTAAGTATATCTTATAAAATATTAATTAACTAGAATATAATGAAAAATATCACTTAATATATTCCTTCCCAGGCATATATATATATATATATATTTTATATATATATAATTTTATCAAGTTTTTAGAGAGACAACATATGGTGAAACCGACTAGAACTACCATGAACAGATGTACGTGACAATCATAGCGGGCTCTGGATTAATAAGAGGGTTGTTTTATTCCTGAAAGATCTTGACTAACTCTACGTTCAAGTTCCTCACACCCGGAGAACGTGGAGGTTTACGGGTATTATTAAGTATAGCACACATTTGGACTTGTAGTTGAAAGGGTCCTAAAGGTGACTACCTGAGAGTACTCGGCCTTTGTGCTTAAGGCCAGGAGAATTATAGAGGAAAAGAGAGAGCTTAGAATATATTGATAGTCTTGAGGGACGAGAAAATAAAATGAGAAAATGCAGAGAGGCATCAACATAGCGTCAGTTAGGGATGCTACCGGGTCTGTAGCCTCGTTGCTCCTCAATAGTTGCCCTTTAGAGAGCTTTGGTAAAATATATGAATATTTTTCTTTGTATGAGAGTTAGCTCTAATAGCCAGTTTGATATAGTTATTTTTTGAACCAATAACGCTTATTACTTGTTTTTATAATATATTTTGGCGATAATCAGTGATGTCTCTCATGGTTGCATGAATCGGAATCGGTTTCCAGGAGTCGGAATCGGTTTTCTAGGGAGTCGGAATCGGAATCGGAATCGGTCTGAATCGGCCAAGAATCGGTTCAGTTGAATCGGTCCAAATTAATTTAATCGGTCATATATAATAATTTGATAATTTATAATATAAATATATTAAAATTGGGTATTGATGTTATTTTGATATTATTCTGTGTATTATAGTTTCTGATATTTTAAAATATTTTTTAAGATTTTTTTAAATTATTTAGAATTAATTATTATTTTTGACTCGAGTTAAACTCGAGTCAACTTTTAATTACGAGAATGCCACTCTTTACCCCCGCCGCCGCTGCCGCTGCCGGCCCGGTCGGCGGCGAGTCTCGTGGCGGCGATGTCGGAGGATGTCGGCAGCCCGGTCGGACAAACAGTCGGCGGCCCGCAGCCGGCGGCGAGTCAGCGGCGAGCGGCGGCGATTCGTGCGTCACAGCCCGATTCTGTCCGGCCACACGTCGGCGGCGACGTTGCGAGGTCGGTAGCCCGGTCGGCGGCGAGCCCGGAGTCGGGGACGCACGGCGGAGGGCGGAAACAGGGCGGCGGCGGCGGCGTGGGGGAGCGGGTTTGATTTTAGGTTTTTAAAATCCAAATTACCATTTTACCCATGTTTAAATAATTTAATAAAAATCATACTTAGGGTATTTTAGTAATTTCATAAAAAACCCGATTCCGATTTAAATCGGCCGATTCCGATTCCAAGTTAAATCGGTCGAGACTCGGTTGATTCCGAGGCCGATTCGGGGCCGAACGGGCCGAATCGGATCAACGCGATGCCGATCCGATTTAAATCGACCGATTTCGCACAGAATCGGTCGATTCGTGCATCATGGATGTCTCTTGCACATACACGTCATACGATAGAATGTATAATATTTTGTTTATGATTTTATTATATTGAGAATGATAAGATTAAATACAATACATGATGATACGATGTAATATAATATCTACTAAAGTAGAAAGATTGTGAATGATGACATGTTAATATATACGTTTTAGTAAATATATTTAGATATTGAATATGTACAACTAGTGGGTCAAAACCTAGAATTGATGAGAAATGTAAATATACTACACAGGTGGGTCGAGACCCAATATTCAGAATGACTTATATAGCAAATTAGAAGTTTGTGGGAATGACAATGCCTGATAAAATTATATATATTTATATATGTTGATTAAATAAGGTGGCCCCTAATTGTATTTTTAGGAGAGACTGTATGTTTTTATTTCATGAATTTTTATTAATTTTATCAGAATTATTTTAATACGTGAATTGGTTGACATGTCATCAATATAATAACATGTTGGGGTTATATGCATTCATCCATACATAGCGATTATCTTTAAGATGCTGAGAGTAAATCCTTACGAGTTAAGTTCAACTTAGCAGACCTAATTAGAACTAGTAACATCTCGGTTCGGTTTACGAGTATAAATTAAATTTGAATCAGATTTAGGATGTTGCAAATAAGAATCCAAATCTAATATATAAAATAATTATAAATTTGTTTTTGAGGGTTATCAATAAAACCAAAATTTAATCGTAATACAAGTTAATCGTCTCTTGCCTAGTAAAATTTAATGCTGATAATGAAATTATTTAAACGAGGATTTAGCCGGCGCTGTCTAATGTCCTGAGGACCGATTGAGTGAACTTTTTGTGCTTGCCATCGGTTAGGTGCTGCGCAGACAAGCTATCCAAGGATAGAACGATGGATATCCAACAAACATGTGGCTACACATTGTTATGAATTTCCCATCAGACGATATCCAATCTTCCAGTTGGCTCTCCACGCTCAAAGAGCTAGCCTTCCCTGTTGAGCGTTCTCTCTTCTGTATCACACAAGCTCCATGGCTTCTACTCTTTCTACCGCCACTCCTTCTCAGGTAACATTCATTCACGGACTGCTTCCTTCCTCTAAAAACTTTGGTTAGCCTTCCCTTATGTTGGAGTTGTTAATTGGGTGCTTGTCACTTGTCAGCTCTGCTCTAGCAAGAATGGGATTCTATCCCCTTGCCAAGCTCTGGGTCTTAAACCAAGCAGGGCCATCTTTTCTGGAAAGGGCAGAGAGAGGGGAGTCAAGATTGTGTGCCAGGCTACAAGCATACCGGCCGATCGGGTGCCAGACATGGGTAAGAGACAGCTTATGAATTTGCTTCTCCTTGGGGCTATTTCGCTCCCTACGGCTATTATGGTCGTTCCGTATGCTGCCTTCTTTGTTCCACCTGGGTAAGATTTTGTGCGTCTCTGTCTTTCATTTTTATAGTGTAATTGCATTTTTTTTGTTACTGTACTAATTGTATCAAATAGTTTACCTGCTCTGATACAATCAGCTTGTTTAAAACTTTAATTATAGGCATAGGTTAACAATCTAGAAGGCACACAATCTACTGAACTTTTTTGTTTTTTTGCAATTAAATTGGTTCAGAACCGGAGGTGGCGGTGGTGGAATTGTGGCAAAGGATGCTCTTGGAAACGATGTTATTGCTGAACTATGGCTTAAGTCCCATGGCCCTGGTGACAGGACTCTCACCCAAGGATTAAAGGTAACAATGAAATTTTGTCATCTTGGAGATAAAAAAAACAATGAAATGGGTATCATCTAACATCTCGTTAATATGTCATACTCAAAGCTTCTTCAACCTAGTACATTGTGTGCAAATATGTCTATGGAATTCCTTTGCTTCTCTATCCATGGAGTTGAGTATAAACTTTTTGTGGACGCAAAAACATGACTTGTGGCTTTTACCTGGTCCATCAACCACTCTTTCGTTGGACCTTGACATAGTCTGCAGCTGCTAGTGACAAGATGAGTTATTGATTGTGTATGACAGGGTGATCCTACATATCTTGTGGTGGAAATGGACAAAACTCTTGCAACCTATGGTATCAATGGAGTTTGTACCCATTTGGGTTGCGTCGTTCCTTGGAATGCCGCCGAAAACAAGTTCATCTGCCCTTGCCATGGATCTCAGTACAACAACCAGGGCAAAGTTGTTAGAGGACCCGCACCACTGGTAATTAAGATGATTGCTTTGATTTCTTCTTTTCTACTCCTTTCATCATGAATATTGTGATGGGGTTGCTAGCTGATCTCTTTTGTCTTTGACAATGCAGTCTCTTGCACTAGCACACGCAGACATTGACGACGGCAAGGTTGTATTCGTCCCATGGGTGGAAACAGACTTCAGAACAGGGGAAGACCCATGGTGGGCGTAGAGGCTAAACGTGTATACATGTATTATTCTGCTTGGAATTGGGCTCTTATGTGTTTTTTGTTTCTTAAAACTGTTATCTAACTTAATTTAATTTAATACTCCAACAAGATTGTTTACTAGCTTCTGGCAAATCTATTCTTTATCCTCGAACTTCAGAACTGTTAAAAGTAAATATTACTCCCCATGTTTCCTGTCGATAGATATCGTGCTGTCAACGACGTGGAAACTTTTCAAATGTGCCCACCCTACCCAGTTGTCCAGCACTAAACATCTGTAATTTCTATCTGTCTAAGTGATCGTTCTTGAAACCATTCTTATTAGCAAGACGAGATGGAGAACTTGTTCGTTAGATTTCCTCCAAATTCGCTAGTGGTTAACACCCCCGCCTCTAGCATCAAAGCAGGTTTGAGAGGGCAGAGAATTTGTAGCAGCAAGGGCGTCAAGCACCTTGTTGAAGCCAATCCCAACATGGTCGCAATCCCCTCTCAATACGTGTTACCAGCTTCATTCTGTCCTTCACTCTTCCCTGCCGAAGCTGCCATTCCCTTAATCGATCTCCAGGGATTGACTGAGCCACCGGCTTGCTGGGAAATGGTAGTAAGATCCATTGGCACTGCTAGCTCTGAGTGGGGATTTTTCCGGGCAAGTTCCATAAATCCTTTTACTACCTTCTTTTTGTTTCACTTCTTTACATAAAGTTCGTCTATCTTTTACGGGAAATCGCCAAGCTTTTTCAATTACAACAAAAAAAAGTGGTGTTTAGAAGAATTAAAACTGATTACTAGAGAATTTTAAAACTGCAGATAGTGAATCATGGGATAGAGGAAAGGCTCGTGAGGGAGATGATGAAGGTGGTGAAGGCCTTCTTCGAGCTTCCATGGGAGGAGGCCATGCATGCCTCCGACGACGTCATGTGCCCTGTTAGATACGGAACCAGCGTCAACACACCTTCCCCTCACGTTCACCATTGGAGGGACTACTTGCGACACTATGGCCATCCCCTGAACAAAGCCTTCCAAATGTGGCCACAATCACCTCCAAACTACAGGTATGGTTTAATCATATACGTTCATTACCCACATGGCTAAATGAGCATCAAATCTTTAACTCAATCCACATGGGCACAATCCGGTGATCCAAAATACTTTTGATGCATCTAAATGAGATACTTTGAAAATTCCAAACGGATACTAAACACTGCAATGACTTAAATATAAGCCTACAACCTTGGCTAACTATAAAAATCATTTGTATACCTCATGTATACAACGATAACTCATGTTATGTTGTAGCCTATCTCAAGCTATAATCTCTATCTCAAGTGTACTCAGCCACCATAACATGTTCATATGGCCATCTGGGCCCTATACTCATGATCTAAAAACTAGTCTGGCTCGAGGTTGATCAAGTCGACTCAAGGCTGGCCTAAACTAAGCAAAACTACAAGTGGGTAAAACCCTTACTCGAAGCTGGGTTTTATACTAAGCGGCAATAGTGGATGCTTAGGGCGGCTCGGCAACAACACAGTGGGACTCGACGGCATTCATCAGCAATAGTGTGGTGGCCACAAGGGTCATCGATGGTGAGGATGGGGGCAATGTAGGACAGCGATCGGGGTTTGGGGGAGAAAAGTTCGGGAGTTGTAGGTAGTTTGCAATAAACTTGACTCACTTTCAAATCAAGTTAAAAATAATGACTAATTCATAATAAATTCTAAAAAATCAAAAAATAGGGGAAATTGCATAAAATATAATATACACTATAACATCATAATGACGTGTTTTATAACTAATAACTCACCCAAACTGTTATATAACGAGTCCTAATGTGTTATTCAATATAAAAATAATTATACGATCAAATACAAAAAAATAATTGCATACAGTTATATATTATGATAATTCATTTCTCACTATCTTTGTGACGATATCATCGTATCCTCATATATGTTTGACCCACATCGTTCATAACTCATGATTGACCTCAACTTAACATACAGGTTATGAAACTGATTTGACAAATACAGATAGTTAAACCTATTGGTTCGTTAACGTAAAATTCTGACTTAAGTCATGGGGTTTACACCAATTATCTAAATTGCCTCCTAATAATCCCATCACATCTCCAACTCGCCTCCTCTCCTAACTTCCTCTCTTCTCTTCGACTTCTACTTGCCCCTCCATTATATTGCTCTTCTACTCGCCATAATCCCCTTCCCTCGTGTGCCTCCTCTCTCCTCACCCCCCACTCCCTCTTTTTTTTTTTTAATATACATATGTAGCTTTCAATTCATGAAACCAAGAAACAATTTTCATTCGTATACAAGCGTACATATATATAATAAAAAAAGCAATAGACTTGGTGAAATATAAGTAGGCTTGGTTTTTTTGTTTAATTATTAATTGTGTTATTCATGCATATCCAATTGTGTTATTTTTAATGAGTTTGATTTATCCCCTCCCATCTTGTGATTGTTGAGCCAAACTCCTTCCTCTTGTTGAAATATGTGCACCGTTGACATCCTTGGGCTCTGATACAAATTTTAAATTGTTTTTCCTTTTCCTGATACAATTTTGGGTGGAGTTTATCAAAATCGTCAATAAAAGTCAACGACAAACATTAAAGTATGTAAGACTCTTCTCGACAAAGCCCCGTTCTCCCATGGGCAATTATATGTAGCACTCTCAGAGGCTCTTCACCCAGTGAATTGAAAATTCTTTTCCCAAGAGACAAAGAAAATCCTCATGCAAAAACAAAACATATTATGTATGTAGGAATTTTATAAAAATAACCGATGTGAGGCTCAATCGCTGGTAATGTCTCTTCCTTTGAGGATTCTTTTGTTGTCTTCATTGTTTTTGTTTTTGGGTTTTTTTTGCTTGGTTTGTTGGTGTGGATTTGCATAAGCTTGAACAATGGTGGGGTGGAGTATTTTGCTGTGGTTCAAGATGTAAGTGAGTGGAGGACACCAAACTGTGGGGAAAAGGTATAATTGTTCTTCAATTTTTTTTCACCCTTTTATTTTTTCATCTTAGTAGTACAAGATTCATCTTATGGCAAAATGTATTTTCGCTTAGAAAGCCCAACAAAACCATACACAAACAATATGGTATATACATTTGGATCATCATCACTGGGAAAAACGAAATCAAAAGGACGAAACAATTAATCAACCTGTCTTAGCCGGCCCCTTGTTGACGGCTTGAACATGATGATGGTCTGCACCATTAACCCCGACCGGCATTAGACCCGCCGGGGTACGCTGGCACCACCCCGGCAGCTCTTTGCCCATAAAACACCTGCCCTCCCTCCGCCGGCGTCACTACCGGCGGCGCACGAGAAAGATCATATTCTCCGGGGCGTAGGATCTGCCCGCCGTAAACAGGGACCGGCGCCGGAGGTGCACCCATCGGGTTCACCATCATGGGTTGGCCGCCGTATAAGCTGGTAGGCTGCCCCTCCACGCCCTGCAAATTATAAGCCGGGAACGGCATCTGCACAGGCCGGACAGGGACGTTTCCGGCCGCCGGCAAGTAGTATACCGGCACCTGTTGCACCGCCTGGCCATGCAGGTGAGTTTCCGGGCAGTAGTGATGCTGCGGGCCGGGCGACCACATCAAGATTGGGACGTTGTTGCCGGCGGATGCGTAGCCGGTGCTTGTGTGCTGCACCTGCGGGCCGGGTGGCCGGTGTTCGACGTTGTTGAACCTGTCATGATTGGCGTCGTGATCATCAACCGACGAGTTCATGATGGCCGTTTCGAGCTTCGTTTTGACGGGGGGCAGATCCGGCGGCGCCATCAAGGTGGTGGAAGAGATGGAGCAGTAGGGGGAAGGTGCGACGTCCGGGGGAGCAGGCGGGGACTCCGTGTCAGACACGACTGACATGGCCTGCTCGGAATTTATAATAATACCCTTACCGCCGCCGCCAAGCTGCCCAGTGCCACCGCCAGCGGCTCTTCCTAGGGAAACTCTGCTCCTCGCCCTGGTGGTGGCCGTTTCTGACGACTCGGTGTCGAGGCCGAAGAGGTAGTCGGGCACCTCGGAGACGACGGAGGAGACCTCGGAGAGGACGCGCTCGAGATAGGCGCCGCCGCCGCTGCCGTTGAGGGCGTCGAGGAACCACTGCTTGGAAGAGCCGGCGCCGATGCCGTCGAGGAGGGAGCTGATGGAGGAGGAGCGGGAACCGCCGTGGGGGAAGAGGAAGAGGCGCAGGCGTGGCGTTCTGGCGGCGGAGGCGGACAGGGAGAGGGAGACGCGGAGACGGTCGTACTCCTCCATCATGTTGTCGACGTCCTCGTCGGTGGAGACGGAGATGAGGGCGTCCAGGTCCTCGGTGGGGAGCTGGTACTTGACGGTGAAGTCGGCCGACCCGGAGAGCTTGGCGAGCTTGGCCAGGAGGGCGGCGAAGGTGGTGGAGCGGTGAACGGCGACGATTCGTGTTTCGCCGCCGACGTAACGGAGCTGGTTGTCGTGGGGGCGGGGGAGAATCCGGCCGCCGAAGCTGCACATGAAGCTGACGCGCGGCGGCGGTTGGAACTCCTCGTTCCAGCGGGATTGGTTGTCGGAGCGGGGCGTGGAGCAAAGCGAGTCCACCTCCGTCTCCGGCAAGTGTACTACTTGCGATGCCATGCTAGCTAGCAACTAATTCCAATCCGTCCACCGGCCACTGATGTTGCTACAACTTAATTTGACAGCATGTTGATGCTTGTCATTAATAGATTATATTAGGTGCATCTGTGAAAACATTGAATTGAAGTTAGGTAGGAAACCATGAGCTGATCTTGACTAGAGTTCCATCCAGTACCCAGAAAAGTTCACACCAATTGCTCAAAAGTCAGATAATGTGTCACCGGCCGTCAGAACAAGGAGGAGAGTTCTAATTATAAGTTTATTATAAATAATCAGAGCATATATCTATATATAAATAACTACTGGCCAATTTGGCAGCTTTCACCACATAAATGTCATCAAAATGTTTATTTTTAATAATGCAACGCCGACCACCGAGTCAGCGTCACCTTTTAAAAAGTGGACGGCCAAACCAGCATGGGTGGTAGTAAGTAGCGACCCTCTTTTGAGGTTAAGTCTATGGCTACTATTATGTATTGCAATTGATTTAACAAGAACAAGAACTTGGTATAAATTGATCAACAATTCTAGCTAAAAACCTTTCTTCCCCTCTTTCGATTGGATCAAGTTAATCAAATCAGCACGTAGCTAGCGAACTGCGGAATGTAAGAAATTAACATCATGCACGTACCCGTAAAATACGACGAGAGCTGGAGTAACAATTGCCTAATTTGATCTCTGATGATCTTCTTTCAGAGAAAGTAGTCGTAAGAAAAGAGAAGGGAGATAGAAGACGCAGAAAGGTGATGACGATGGACTAAAGAGAGGCGGGGGCGGTTATATCATATCATATATGTACGTATGGGCGGCCGATAGATGTTGACACGAGAGCGCGACTTAATTATTTTGCAAACATGTATATGTATTATGTAATCGCACATAGGGCCTGCTTCTGGGCCTCCAACGCATGAGATACGATTGCAACTTTTGTCCAATAATTTCGGCCGAGTCGGCGCGAATGAAAAGGAAAGCAATGGGAATTGAAGCACTTTGTAACTTTGTTCACGGTGTTGCTATTTGCACCACAAGTCACAACTGGGCCAACTTTAGAGAACTCGGTGAACTGATACAAGAAAAGGAAATGCTTTTTGTTTTCATAAAAGTTGTGAATTTGTGTGCTTTATTTTCAAGTTGGAAGGGAGCTCCATCAAATCATGGCATAGCTGATTTGCCCCTGAGAAGAGAGGGAAAAGGAGGACAATTTATAAGAGTTAGGGGTCTACTATAAACAAACGTTGGTGGTGTTGGCCATGGTCAAATGGGTGAGTTTTTAGTGTAAACAAAATAGGTCGGCTTGTTTATCAGGTACCGGGCCAATGATTTTTTCAAGCATGACGGCTTATGGTCGCCACTCGCCATGGTAGTTGGTACAAAGCTTGAACTATTTGGGCTTTAAACAAAGTAGACAAGCCCACTAATGTTTTCTATCACCCCAAAACTGCTCAAGCCCAATCTTCCATCGATATCAGCCCAATGGCCGCTGCAGGCAACCTGTGAATATTATTTTTCAAACTGACTAAGTTATGAAAATATCTACACTAGTAAATGTTAGTTTTTTTAAAATTATGACTAAACACGAATTTTATCATCAATATTATTTTCTAAAATACCGGTTAAAATATCATAATTTTTTTACAAAAAAAAATTGGATTTTGTGAAAATCTCAGGTAAAAGACACTGAGTATAGATTAAAACGATAAAAAAGCCTAAACGATACACTGAATTAGAAGACGTCCGCGGTGGTATACCTAGGGGTGGGCATGTATGTTCGAATTTATCCGTCTGTCCGACGTTCGAAGCATGTCCGACCAAATTTAATCAGCCAAATTTGACCAAATTAAAACAAACAAAACATAGACATTTTTTTGTTCGACCGAACGACCGACCGAGTATTTGATATTTTATATCAATAATATAATATCTTCAATATTTGTAAAACTAGTATTATAGTTTATAAAAATTTTAAAATATAAATATATAGTAAAATTAATTAAGTTTATATCAATAATATAATGTCGGTCGCGTGTATGAGTTATGAGGGTCATGTGTACCTAAGTATATAATGATAATGTCATGAACACAATAGAAAAAAATGGGTTATTAGAATATATAAAAGTATGCCAGTTATTTTTTATTTTTATATATAGTGGATCGTAAAATTAATTTTAAGTCGTTTACCGCATTAGGACGCGTTACAGGGAATTTGGGTGGGTTGTTAGTTATAAAGTATGTTGTTATGATGTTGTAGTGTTTGTTTTATTTTATGAAATTTTTTTCTATTTTATGGATTTTTTTAGAATTTATTTCGAGTTACTTATTATTATTGACTTGGGACGAAATTGAGTTGAGTCGAGTCAAGTCTTATTTACAATATTACCATCGATCAAACCCCCAACTCTTTTCTCTTCCCCGTCCAAACCCTTACCGTGCCGCCCCCTTTTCGTAGCCGTCGTCGCCACCCTACCGCCGATCGTCGTCACGAGGTGCCGCCGTGGCGTTGCCGTGATGCCTCGAGCGCCCTGGCCGTCGCCCGGCCTTCGCGACTCCGCGCCTAGCGACGTGTTCGAGGCGTCAATTCCACTGCCGGCGACCGTCGTCGCGGCCGCCAATCACCGCTTTGACATTGCCGACCCTCCCATGGCCTTCCTCGACAAGAACGGAGCCTATCGCCGCCCTGGCCGGTCGGATCTAGTCACCCACTACCGACCGCCTATGTTTAGCCATTTTCCGGCGAGCCGCCACCTCCGCTGAGCACGTCAACGACTTATATGCGTCAGGCTCGCCGAGCCGATTCCAACGCTTCCAGCGGAGGGGTTTTGCTGGCAGCGCAGAGGGTAGGCGGCGGCAAAGGCAACCGTGGCGTAGAGGATTTTTTGGAAAATACAGTAATTTTGGATTGTCCACGGATATTACTTGGGCCTGACAGACAATTTGACGTCCAAAGTCAATCAGACAAGTTTTGTCCGTCGAAATTTTGGACAGACGCGGATAATAATTCGTCCGATGTCTGTCCAACCGATGCCCACCCCTAAGTATACCTGAATATATAACGTTCAAAATGTTCAACCCTTGAATTGAAGGTTCAAAATGTTCCAAGAAACAAGAATGAGGTTCATAGTCAGTAGTACAGTGGTCTTCCTAAAGAGTGTGTGATCATACTATCTCATCAAGCAGAATAAGAGCGTAAACATCATCAAACCGAGAGCCGAGTAAAAAATACGGGAACATCCACTGGCCAAACACTTTGTCCGGAGAGATTAAAAAAGCCGTTCGTCATCAGAGTCTCCACTTCTCAAGACGAGCTCAAAACACAAAACGAGTGGAAACAGACATCGGATCCAAGAGAAAGAGAAACAGGAACAGAGGAGAGATGAAGGGGATATAGATAGACATTGTTCGTAGCAACCCAGGTGCGATTCCCGCCTTTGCCCATTCAACTGCGGCAATCTCTTCCTCACTCATTTCCAATTTCGAGAGTAACGACGCTATCGGAGACAAACAAACGGCCCACGACCAACATCCTCCCCCGGTGCTTTCGCCATTAAAGCTCTCCCTTAAACTTTTCCATATTCTTCTCCACCACACCCAATGCCGGCTGCCATATCTCTATAACTTATAAGCACCACCAGATCTTAGAGCCCAGTTCCCCAAAGTGACCAACTATGAACAAAAACAAACAAATTGTCGCTCACACGCAGCACACCGTCAGAGAGTGTGTGTGGGTTAAGAAACAATCCCAGTTGCCATATATCTACCGGCATGGTGAATCTCAGCCTCATGAGCTCATCTCACATTTACTCGAACCCCGGCGCCATAGATATTTGGCTATACATATTATATATATGTGGATCGATTAATGCCGAGCAAGTTACAATTTTAAAAGAAACATACGTATCTTAAGAGAGGGAATCGTTATCACAGGAAATACTACTCTACTAGTGGGGGGGGGGGAGCTTCCATCAAAAAAACTGGCCCCTATACACATGGTACACAAACTCGGTACAGCCAAATACCAGAGCCAGAAGACAAAAATATGTCAGGCACAGAAAAAAACGGCATATACATGGGGAGACCATGATTCATACATGTTCGAGGAAAAGGAGGTGGAGAAGGAAGAGAGAGATGATGATGGATAGAGTGGCGGGAAGGAGGGAGAAGTTGAAGGGAAGAAGAGATGGGGGGCTGGGGTTGGCGGGAAGGTGGTGGAACTGGAGGGAATCGACGGCGAGGGGCATGTTTTCCTGGTCGGGGCTGCACTTGGACTGGTGGGTGGTGTACATGACGGCTCGCAGCACCGCTGACACCGTCGGTATGTAGGCCGTTTTGTTCCTCGCCAGCAACCACGTCAACCCCATCAGTTGGCAATCCCTGCTAAACATTTTCCGGGTCCTCTCGTTCCCTCCTTCTTCGGCCAGTTTGTCGTCGTTGTCGTCGTTGTCGTCGTTACCCTTTAGCTGTGTTCATCACCAGTACACAAACAATACAATGCACCCAATATCAGCAGCAGCTATCAAGTGTCACACACCACCAACTTTACACAAACTCAATGTCGTCATAATATCTAAAGAGCGCCAAAAAATGAATTAGATTCATTCACACAAGGTTTCGCCAACAACGGCCAACGGCATTTAATAGAAAAGGAACCAGTGTCATTTGGGCGTCATTAGTTTTTGTCCATTAAGCGAGAGAGTTATTGACGACGCTACTCATGATTATATATCACCTAAGCAAAAAGATTATTTTAATGTATTATTTCTGAGTCTGATCGAATTCATAAGTCCAACTAATTCATAAGTCCCAAATGAGGCCAGTATTATATGTTGTATGGCAAGCATTGAACACATCAACGATAATAACATCTAACACCATGATGAAAATTGACAGAAAACACTGCTCAATCGAAAAAAGATGGAATGATAATGGAGACAAAAAACAGATAATATATATATATATAGTTCTAATCACGAGGCGAACACAAAAAACGGTGAAAAGGTGAAACGCTGGTGAAATTCGGAAGGATGGATCCGGCGGGATTGGGATGGGACATAGCCGCATAGTGATGAGTGAGTTGAGAGGAAGAGGTACCTTTTCGACGGATTCGAGGCAGCGAGTGCAGCCGGCGTACGACGAGTTTCTGCAGTCGTGCTCCAAGCGCTTGAGGGTGGCCGTGGGAGCGGCGGCGCTCCGGTAAGAGGAGACGTTGAAAGCGGCAGGGCAGCTGAGGGAGGTGATCTGGTGGAGACGGATGCCGCAGAAACAGAGGATGGCGTCGCACGACGCATTCGGCTGCGGCAGGTGGATGTCCCGGCTCTGCAGCGAGCTCTGCAGCGAGTTCACGCACTTTTGTGAGTCGTCCGGCATCATGGGCAGGTCCGACGACGAGGAAGGAGAAGACGACGACGCCGGCGCCGGCGCCGGGACTTGGAGCGCCGTCCGGGCGTGGGCGGAGAACAGCCAGGCTGCCAGGACAGGGCAGCAGCGGCTGCGGTCGAGGTTGTGGCCACACGCCTCGTCGACGCCGCCGAACAGCTCGTCGGAGAGGTCGAGACGGCACGTTTGCGTCTGGGTTTGGACGGGAAATGCCGGAACTGTGTTGGGAGAGTAGACGCTGTGCTTCAACGTCTGCTCGCCGCCATTGTCCGACTTCAACGAGAGCTCGGCGACAGTATGCTCTAGCAGCAATAGCAGCTGTAGCATAATAGAGCAAAGAAGCACCCATTTGATATAGCAGCAGCTAGGGGCCATGGTTACAGACAAGTAGAAGTTGAAGAAGAAGAAGAAATAAGATGTTCCTCTCTCTGTTTCTTGCTCTATCAGTATCTCATCATCATAACTTCAAAATACCAAAGCATCCGAGTGTTGTAAAGGGAGGGAGAATTCGTGGTGGTTTCCTCTGAATCTAGCTTTGGACATAAAGCAAGTAGAAAGAAAAGCAAAGGAGAATCGGAATCCACTGCAAAAGCGGGTTCTTTAGGAAAGCAAGGTAAGGTTTAAGAAAAGCTCAAGACGAATCATGAGAGATATCCTCCCTCCTTTTCTCCACTCCCTAAACACCTCTCAACCTTCTCTGGAGCAGCAAAAACCTCTACTACTTACTGCCACATATTAGAAAACGCAAAGGCAACAGAGTGAGTCAACTGCTATATATCTACTACTACACTTACTTACTAGTAGAAAAAGTAGCAGTAGCAGGTCTATTTGTTGATGGCGGAAAGGGGAGGAAGCGCCACGACGATGGGAATTGGATGAAAGATGGGGAAGAATACCGGCCCAGACGATTAGATGAGACAAATGGGAATAGCAAATCGTCCATTGTAGAGAAGGAAGGCAGGGAATGATTAAGAAGAAAAAAAACATAAAAGGAAGAGCATAGAATTGTTAAACGGGAAAAGGCATGTGAGGAGGAGCAGAGGCGAGTGCGTGGGTACGAGAAGTTTTTTGTCCCATTGCGCCATCTTTTTCCCTTTCGTTCTTTCTGGGTCGTCTTAGAGGCCTTTGTCCATAATTTTGGTTCAACTTCAGAGATTTATTGTTGGCAAACAAGAGCGCCTTTGGATGTCTGAAAGTAGGTGGAACCAAATAATAATTCACATTTGCTTGCTTGATGAGGTGCGGTGCATCTTGGGCATCGCCGGGTATGGGAACAAATACACGAGAGTGTACGAGAGGGACATGCGAAGCGAGCCACAACAAGCGTACGACTCATAGCACCAACGGACGAGCTAGCTCACTTCTCGATTCGTGTCTCACAATCTCTTCTGAACACCAACTTCTCTGATCAACGAGCCAATTTTGGATGACACTTCAGCCACATCTGGGCTAGGTGAATGACATCGACGGGGAGGCGGGCAGAGAGGAAGAAGGTCTCAAATTGGAGGCGTGGGTGATGGCTTTGGGCTCCCCCAATATCAGACACGGTCATGTGAACGGTCGTACCTCTTATCCCTATCATCTACGCCACAATTAACTGTACTAGTAATACAGTTTGTTGATGATGGCTCCACTCTTAACTTTGTTGCTTTGAAGTTTGCTGACCGTCTAATGCTTTTGCTGCAAGAGTTCAGTCTTACAGACATTACCTAACACACATTCGCTTTTTTAATTATTGAGCAATCAAATTCGAGGAATGTGAAACCTTACGTATGTGACTTGATTAAAGCTCTAAAGCATGGTATGAGAGTGCTCTGTCATACCATTTGAATGGGTTAGATGTTGGGACATTCTTTTGCTGGAGTACATCGTTCGACTGGTTTATCGTTTCTGGCAAGCACTCTCATACCATGGGTATCCTTTCTTTTGCTAGAGTATATCTTTTGCTAGTTTATGGTTATATCAAACTATTAACTTGTTTCGTTGGGCGAAAAAAAACCATATCTTGGCAAGAATTCAGACACCAAGTCGTGCATGACAGCGAAGGCGGCAACTTTATAAAAGAAAGAGATTAGATATGTCACCAAAAGAGTGTCTCTGCAAGAAAAAAACATAAATTCTGTAAAAACACTAATAGAGATTGCCTGCTGTGATTCATACTATTTTAATTTAACAAGGGAAATTAGCTTCAATTTCCTTCTTTTAACTTTTCACATATCAAAGAAAACTAATAATGCAAATGTCACTTGATTCCGGTACATATGCATATTTATAAAAATTTAAGCATGACGAGGTCAACCAAATTTCGATGCATGTACATGTTTAACAATGTTACAATATGTATGGCTATATATGTATAATTTTTATCTATGAATGATTTTTATTTGCCGTTAAATATGTATGTATGTATGAATGATTTTTATTGGCCGATTGAGTGGTTCCGGCCTATATTTTTAAGACTTCTTTTGCTAAATTTATATGTTATGATTTTCATGAATGTTTAATATCTAATATTTGTGTCATTAAACTAAGAATTTTGGGATGAGCTAATGACCCATTCTTGCTGCTTGTATCGTTTTCTTGGAAACAATACGCTCTTTTCAGCTTTTTATTGCAATAGCGACAAGGGTATATATCAGAGACCACACAGGTGAGGCAACCACTTCACAAAACCATCTTTATATATATATCACCGCACAAAAATCTAAAACTTGTTTCACAAAAATTGCTCTTTAACGATCTTGGCAAAAAAAACAGCAGGCAATCTTACGAATGCAATATAATTGTAATTGGCCGGTCCCTTCTTGCTTGCTTGAACAATAGCCTGGTTCGAGGACTGAGCATAAAGAATATAAAGGTGAGCATCGAGGGGACATTAGCTTTCCAAAACGCTATATCTACTATTCTAATACTGTCATAAGTTTTGCTTCCCCATGCAACTTCAATTTATTTGATATGAAGAAGCATCCTTTGGTTATTGGGCTTGTAAAGGGGACCAAAAGAAGTAATCATAGCCTTGAAGGATTCCTTCAAAATAACTTTCAATATCAGATGATTGCACAGTACATATAAAAGCGTTGTCAACTTTTGAAGCTGTAGCTCAACTTGAACTGCTATATAATTTTTTAACCTTCAAAAAGTTTACACACATCAGTTAACCAGCTGATCGTCTTCTAATCGAGCTAACCCAGTACTGCTATAGTGGATGATCAGGTAGGGTGAATATATCATTTGGACATGACCTAATGACTTGTGATGTATAAGACGGCGAAATCGGAGAAGATAAACAAAATCGTCGGAGAATCGTCTTTTTCTTTTGGTGGTTGTGGCCTTTTTTCCGGGCACTGCCAAAGCAGAGCAGGTGCGCTGTCTTTTATTTTCTATCACGTTCAAAAAACAAGATGCGCAGGTTTTGAAATGCTGCATGCTACTCGACAAATACTGGGGGACATTGCTCAAAGCTATTATTTTTTTTTTGAGGGAGTGTTGCTGCACATTGGATACTGCTGCTCGGATCGATGACCCGTGATTTTGACTTGCAGCCCAGGAAATGTGTGGCAAGTTGTAAGCTCTTCTCAAAATAGATAGGCCCATTACATGTACTGCTTATTGCTTGAGCTTCTTCTGTTTGGGCTCCAAATTCATCAAAGGTTCCCACTTTATAAGAAGCACAGATTGAGCAGTGCCGTAATGAAGACGAGCAGGGTGTTCACATTCGTAGTTTTTTGTCGAGCAAAAAAATTGACAGACATTATAATTTCAATTCCAAAAATTCGTAGTTCATATCATTGGTCTCCTTTCCATCATACACTTTGTATGCACTTCATACTTGAGAAGAATTGCATACAAACTTTTCTTCTAATCAGAATGCAACGGACAAACACCGCACATATATACAAGTACCAAATTCCTGCACATGTTAAAAGACTGTAAAGGTGCCCCTTGTTTTCTAGTTGGAATCATCTTCAATCGCCAAGCCGAAGGGCGGCATAAAGTTGGGCTTGTCAATTTACACAAAAACTGACTCACTGTCTATTGAAATTGAAGGAGAAGAAAACAAGGATGCCCTTTTTTCTTCTTGGCCAGTGGATGGACGGAGAAGGTGATTTTGGCGGTCGAATGAACGAGATGGCTAGGCATCGTCCTCCCAAGTTTGAACGCAAGAAAACGCCAGCATTACAAGGCCGACCAGCTCCTTGCTTTCTCTTTCACCCAAGCTTATCAAGCAAAATAAAAAAAGGGTTACGTGGAAAATAATAGCTTATAAAAAATATGCTCTTGATTTGAAGTTTGGATTGTCATGATGTACATCCCTTCCATTATTTGTGCCCAGGCCTTTGCGTCTCAAAGTCTTAACTTGAACAAAAGCGTAGCATATATCGGCACCTCTTTATATCAGTTTAGGCGTCCGCGTGACGTAGTGATGAACACAAACTTGTGTTGCCATTGGGTGTCTTTTTTCGACCTCTTGACTCAGACCAACTTCGGAGTAAAGTCATTTTTAAAATGGTGCCGCGCCCTATTTATTTTTCTCTTCTCATTATTTACTTACCATTTTATCATGTTCAAGCTAACTATTTGATCCTTCAAGCTATAAGCAAATTCATTCGTGAAGAACAACTTTCAAACAAATAAATAAATCATGAAGAACGAACAAGTTAATTATGAATTTTATATGTAGTGATATCGATCTGCGTTAGACTTAAACACTACTTTAAATACATATAATGATCAGGTCATGAAATGATGATGATTTAGGCGTATACACGGGTGAACGTAGGCTTATATTTACTGAAGGGAATTATAAGTTTTCTCGTTTTGATGATAAAAAATTACACTCATGCTCTGACAAAAAATAACAGGGTCAACTAATTAAAATAGAATGAAAAAATAAAATTATTATAATTTATTTTCTCATTCAATTAAATTTTATATTTAAAATTTTAAATTATCGCTAAATAAGATAACGAATCACTACATTCTATCTAATTATTTGACAAAAATTTATTTATGAAATTAGAATATATCTTTAACATAAGTTACACATGGCATAGTATATATCTTGCATATCTAATAATATAACTCTTATATATATATATATATATATCATATATATATATATATATATAAATGCTGCAATGCACTGCAACTTGTTTGCAGCGCATTGCAGCGTATGGCCCGTGGGCCGTTGGATGAAAATCCAACGGCCTACAGCCTTAAAGCCCATAACCCATCACCCCGCGACCCGTTAGACCCACCAGGCCCGTCCGACCCGGCCTCCCGCCCGCCTGGTCGCCGACCTTGCCGCGCGACCGAGTCCCTGCCGTGACTGACCCCGCCCGCCGCCCCGCAATCGACTCCCCACCGCGACGGACCACCCCGCCACCCAGCCACCCCGTCAAGCCCACCCCTCCGCCGCGGCCCCCAAGTTGCCCATGCGGGCAGGGTCAGTCGCGGCTGGGGCTCGGTCGTGCGGCGGCAGGTGGGGTCGGACTGGCGGCAGGGTCGGGAAGGCAAATCGTGCCGGGGTGAGGGGCCGCCGGCTGGGGGTGGGGATGGGCGGGCGGGCGGTGTCGGGAGGGCAGATCGTGCCGGGGCGAGGGGGCCGCCGGCTGGGGGTGGGGATGGGCGGGCGAGTGGTGTCGGGAGGGCAGATCGTGCCTGGGCGAGGGGGCCGCGGCGGGGGCCACTGGCTGGGGGTGGGGATGGGCGGGCGGGCAGTCAGACGGCGGCCAGGTGGGCGGGCGGGCGGCAGCCAGGCAGGCGGATAGGCGGCGGCCAGGCAGGCAGGCAAGCAGGCAGCGGCAGTCAGGCAGGTCTAAATCTCTAATAAAATCTGGACCACTAGATTTCAATCCAATGGCCCAAATTCACTGCGCTGCTGATGCGTTGCATTTTCATGCAGCGCACAACAACATAACTCATATATATATATATATATATATATATATATATATGGTGAAAGTATTGCTGTTCTCCAGCACAGCCAAGATGGCTGTGCTAGAGAATAATCTTAGCCGTTGGATTAGCATCCAACGGCCAAGATCAAAAAACTGGGGGGGGGCAGGCGCTGCCGGAGGGGGCGGGAAGGATGCCCGGCCGTCGTGACGGCCATGGGGGGCGGCGGCGACAGGGGACGGGGGCGCGGCGCGGCGGGGGCCGAGTGGGCGCGGCGGGTGGCGGCAGGGGCCGAGGGGGCGCGGCGGGGTGGCGGGCAGGGGACCGGGTGGCGGCCGGAGGACGGGGGGGCGTCGCGCGGCGGGGTGGCGGCCGGGGGACGGGGTGGCGGCCGGGGGACGGGGGCGTCGTCGGCGAGGTGTGGCCGGGGGACGGGGTGGCGCGGGGACAGGGGGGCGTCGCGCGGCAGGGTGGCGGCCGGGGGACCGGGTGAGGTGGTGTCGCACGGCGGCGGGGCGGCGGGCCGGCAGGGGAAGAGGCGGGGCGGCTAGATCCGCCGCCCCGTCCCCCGAGATTACGTCGGCTCGGGGTGGCGTCGCGTTGGTCGGGGTGGCGGCGACGCGGCAGCCTGCGGCGGCAGAAACTGTTTTTTTTTTTTATGGAGAAGGGGGAAGTGGGGGGCTTGTTTCAGCCGTTAGATTTGATCCAACGGCTGAAACACTGCAGCATCGCCAAATTACAGCTAGGCCATCTTGGCTGTGCCCCCCCCTCTATATATATATATATATATATATATATATATATATATAAATCTCTTCCACCGTTGCTTTCCATCATTATGATGCGACGCATTATTCAAAGAAAAATTAACGGAGAGACATGGAAGACTTCCTAGTTCCCAGTTTCTTCTGTACATGTAAATGATTGGATCCTAGTAAACTTAGCTCAAGCTACCATGCATGATTGTTCGTACATTGCTTTTGTTAATAATAGGAGTACCAATGTTACTGCTAAGCAACCTGTTTGACTTTATTTGATCAGCACATAAGTTGCTCAATAACCCTTTTTTCTACATGCAAAACTAAATTTAACTTGTCAAGTTACGAAGTAAATTTAACTCTAAGATGACATTGGGTAATTTACATTATTCTCTTTCACATTTAAAATTGGCAAGTGCGTTGATATTAAAATTATTGATTTATCTAACTTTAAAAAAATGCGTATTTTTTAATAAATTTTATTACCCGACTCCTTAAGCCAAATAGAGTTATTCAAAAATTTGTCATAAAAAAACATATTCTATGAAATTTGACTTTAAATGTCATGCAAAATAGTCGACTCAAATAATTTTAAAATAAAAAGAAATTCCTAAAACTATGATTTAAATTAACCCGTATCATTGTAATGTCGACCAACGTTAGCTGTTCTGCTCTCTTGTGATTGACCATTAAATTATAATTTCCCCGTGGATGCCAATTAGTGAGGAGCTTAGCTAGCATGGAGACCCAGTAAAGCGACGTCGCATGCATCACCCAACAAGACCACCGCCTCCCCGGAAAAAAGCCACCGCCCGCCTGAGTGGGCCTGCTCCGCCACCGCTGTTTCGCCGACACCTGGTTCCAATCTCATGAACAGCAGAACCATTCAATCCCCAGAATACGTCGGATGCGTCCCACGTAGCCCTCGTTTCGTCAAACCCCTCGTGATCAAGAGGAGGTGAGCCCATGCAGGCGTCGTGTCTCCATTTAAAGCTTGACCAGCCGGACATCCCATGAATATTGGATTGGAGCTCATCATCTTATCAGAAATAATAATATCAATCACATATTAAGCAATCAGTTTCCTCTTATCCCTTCCTCGGTCAACGGCTGCATAATCACCTAATTATTTAATAACTAAAATATTTATTCATGGGTACATCAGTACTGATTCACTTATATAATATTATAGCCTTTCTAATCATCAATCTCTTTGCCAATTATGAGTTAATAATAATATTATTCTGAATAGTTTGATTGCACCCTGTCATGGGTGCGTCAAACAATATTGGCGCCATATTTCAGTGCAACATTAATACTCGTGGCTGACCTCTCTCATTTCCCATTTTGTCTTTTGATCCATATTTTAAAGCTATTGTTTATATATCCTATATATTTCTAATTAGTCATTATACATGTATGATAAAGTCTTCATATAAATAGTAGTTGTCATCAACCATGGATTATTTTTCCTACACAGATGCTAATTTAGAACAGTGCTCAAACGTAAGCACAACCTAAATTAATCAAGTACATGACTATGATGGCCTTCTTCTCAGCATGAAATGTTTTCATGTGATATTAGATATATATTCGTGCAGTTTGCGTGAACTAATTTAATAAGACATTGATCTGCCTCCGTTCTTGGCATGCATGGAGTCCTACTTTCCACTTAATCAGAACATGTAGTAGAATAAATCTACCTTTCCAGATTTGATCATAGATAAAATTAAGCACTATGAAAGTTAATCAGCTTGTTTAGACAAAGTAATTCAGATCAGCTGCTAGAACGAAAAATGATCATGACAAGACTAACGACCCAGGTAGTTCCAATATGAAAATATACAAATAAAAATGGATATTGATCGGTTTCTTCTCATTAGAATTCACCGGCAGCCAACATAGCAGGCATCTCAAACTTCAACATGCTGCTGCAGTAACTTTCTCTATCTTCTTCGGCACCGCCAGTGAAATTATATGTCGATGAAGAGTTCAGAGGTGTTGTGTTTGCACTGCTGTTGAAGTACGTCGTCGAAGAGTTGAGTTGGGTCGGGCTCGATTCCCGAGTTAGCAGAGCCTCCGGCGGGAAACTTATATTCTGCTCGTCCATGGCTTTGAGCTGGAAGTACTTGGTGCTCTGGGGAGTACTACCGGATCCATGCTGCCGTTCTGAACCACATCGTAAACATTGCTAAAGCAGCTTTGAGATCCAAAGGCATGATCGCCCGAATACGATGATGCTCCATTAACGCATTGCCACATATTTGGCTGGCCGCTGGTCTCATCTGGAGGACATGAAGGGAAGCCATCCCCACTAGGCTGCTGCAACAGCACTTGAGTTTCGGAGCCATAGAATGGAGCGTTGGAAGTACAAGCAGGGGGTGGTCTTGAACAACTGGAGCTTGATGATCAAAAGAGATGGGAAACGAGGCATGCATGTGACTTGGACTAAGACATGGGCTCTCTGTAACAGCAGTGCTACTTTGAGGAAGAGGGGTGGGGATGTTTTGTCGGTGAGCAGAGGAGGAGAGGATGTTGGTCGCCAGCCTTAGGAGCTCGCGATTCATGAAGGGTTGGAGTCCGAAAAGTCGAGACAGGTTGACATGGCTGGGGTTGCTGTGAGAAGACCCTAGAACAGAAGACAAATCAAGAAGATCCAGTCGTGGACTGTGAGTGACAGGGTCGATACCCATCCTTAGTAGCCTCTTGCGTATATGGGTGTTCCAGAAGTTCTTGATTTCGTTGTCTGTCCTTCCTGGTAAACGAGCTGCAATTGCCGACCACCTGCAACCGCAAATTGACAATTGTTAAAACACTAGGATCGAGCAAACGCATAGTAAATTAAATAATTTGGTGAGATATAGATATAGTAGTCCACATACTTGTTACCAAGAATGCTGTGCAATTGGATGATGGTCTCCTCCTCTTCGAAGGAGAAGCGACCCCTCTTGATATCCGGCCTCAGATAGTTAGTCCATCGGAGCCTGCAGCTTTTCCCACATCTTGCCAGGCCTACGGATTTAGGACATGTTTACGTATTATTACCACAACAAGATCAAATTATTATATTACAATGACAACAGAGCAAATTAATTAGGGAAGAACAAAAGCATGCAGCGTGTGTGTATATATATATATATATATATGCATATATATGTAGTTACCGGCATTTTTTGGGAGTGTTCGCCAGCTTCCATGCCCATGTTCCTGAATGTACTGTATTAGCTTCTGGTCCTCCTCGGGAGTCCATGGTCCTTTCTTGAGCCCATTTTTTTCACAACAAGGAGCTCTCCCCATGGTGATCAGATTCTCCTTCCTCTTCCTCTTCTTCTCCTGTCTTCCTCTACTACTCTTACTACTACTACTTGATTCTCAAAGTTGAAGATCAGAAAGTCGCAAGGTTACAGTTTGGTGGCGATGAGCAGGGATGCAAAGAGTGGTTATAAAGGGTAGGGAGAGAGGAAGAAAAGGTGGGAAGTCAAGGCGATTGGGTGCCGTCCTGAGTTAATCACAAAGGCAACGTGTCACAGTTGGATGGTAAAATCTGAGCCAAGTCCAATCTCAAAATTTTAGCGCGCCGTTTCAGAGAGTGAGTCTCGTCCTTTTCCCAACTCTTTTTTCAATCTTCTCGATTCACATTAGCTGTCGCAATACAATGCCCGCCGCGTCAATTCGTCCCCCAATACACACACACACACAAAACAATTGCACAAACACCATGGTCTCATTTTCCTGCTTCGATGATTAAAATATCGTCCTCGTCTTCATAAACAACGTACTTGATTCTCATTGGATCAATATTGGGCAAGATGTTTTTTATTATTATTGCTGGTCTATTTCACCCTGCGTGCCACCGCTCGCGTCGCCGCTCCTCAAATATGTCAATCCCCTGCCAAAGTGTCAACTATAGACGCTTGAAAAAGCTTAATTTAGGACCTTGCTTTGGAAAAAAAAACCATTAGACATTGAAATTAATTGCGTGCTTCAATAAAAGATGCGCTCTCTCCTCTCTTTTTCTCTTTTAATACTTTTAAATGAAGAAATGTTTAGCATTTTGAGCCTTCAGGACAGCTACAAAAATATCTTGTGCTCGAGCTAAGATATGTGAATGGACGTAAAATTTGAAGCTAACAGTTCAGTAGTCGAAATGCATAATAAATGCGGTTGATGCCCCGCTACAGTGAGAACAAAAACATTAACTGGGCGCCTAAAATTTTCTGTACATCACTGCGCGTTACTAAATAAATAAATGAAAAAGTAAGCACTCACCAATTTGCCGCTTATGATGATCAGGTCGTAAAGAAAAATAACCTCAAATTTAATTCTCAGCAAAGCTTTACCGATAGACAGTTCGCTTTGAAGACTAACGAGTTTCTTAAAAGATAATAACAACTCTAATCCTCCCTTGTTGAAACACAACACAATGCCAAGAACAGAGCAATAGGCAATTCAATGTATTATGAAACACCAACATCGTCAACTATGACATCATGGCTCCGCGCACTTCTGTCTCCAATTACGCAAATGATATATAAATAAATTAAACAATGTGCATGACGATCACCATGCACAAATTTCTCTCCTTCGTTTGCTCAAGAGTCCGGCGATGTGGACGGAAATCTATCGCGTGTCCTTCACCTGGGAAAGCCGCTTATAATAAAACCCATCATATGACAACTTCACCACGGCCTTAGACTATTATTTTTTCCTTTTGCGTAGAATACCAACAGTTCCTTGGTCACCAGACAGGCATTGCATTGTATAGTTAATTGCTACATTGACAATAATAAGGGGTCTGGGCATAGAGACCTTTCGCTAATCGAGGTAGAAAATTATACCATAAGCTAGATTTATATTTTCAATGCGGCACCGTACACAGAAAACAGTAATCAATAGTTTTGATGGTCATTGACATGACAACAAAGCCTCAATCAACATCGTAATCTTTCTACGAAGTAATCACTGTCGTATTCAAATAATAAACAAACAATACTAATTTTGGCGGATAAAAACCAGATGATTTTCAATGAACAAGGTATGATGACTCATGCGCGGCTACTGTGAAGCAGTGCTCATACAATATTATACATTCCAGATTAAGCAGAAAATCAAGTCCATCACGGAATGAACCAGTCAATGAGCTGGACATTTACATCGTATATTATAAACACAAAAAAAAAAAAAGCGAGACTTATGTATGCAACTCGTATGTTATCAATCTACCCAGTAGGTCAAATGAAAAACCGGTAGCATGCATGTACGTCCCCCAACTCATTTAACAATATAGAACAATTTAGTAAAGCAAAAAAGAAAAATGCTGTCAATCAGGTCATACACATCAATCCTAGTTAAAGATATTGGCGTCAGAATGCTGCCCATCAACATATTATTATTATATTAGCGCACTAAGAATAGAGGATCTCACTGATCGTAACCAAACAACCTATCTTACCATCCCTGCTTGCCTCCTCCAGACACGGAAGCTTACCTCCACCAATCTCGTAACCATAATTCTAGAACACTTAAAACGACTAGGTAAGAATGCTTAAATCAGCTGTTCCTTTGGGTAAGCACATGGCTCTTTAGAACATCTACCGAAGCACTACTTGCCCAAAATTCACTTGAGCTTATCCATTGACCTATGTCTGTCCTTGGCAATGTTTTTGTATCAGATGCCTGATTAGGTATTGGAAACCCATCAAAGGCTGACATTCATGTTATGAATTCTACTATTCTAATAACTCACAATAAACTTGATCATATATACATCAATCTTATTCCCATTGTTCTCCTTCCCTTTACCCACGGATAATTCTTCTCAAAACAAGTGCACATGCATTATAAATAAACAAGAGAGTACTAATTGAACAACCATGCACATTTTGTATTGAAAGATGATCACTAGGTTTCATCAATTCAAATTACAATGTCCGTACCTCACACTCGTTCATTTGGAAAAGATATGTTTAAGATACCAGATGATAATCAATTACTCGGATTCCATCTCTTTCTAAAATAAATTTAGTTTGGCTTCCTAACAGATGTTAATTGAAAATTTGGACATAAACCACATCCCTAGTCCAAATTATTTAAGTTAGTGTGAATGATACAAATTGAAGGCAGGATACAGGTATGCTTTAACTTAAAGATGGATTTGTTTCAGTTCATGTCAACTTCTTGCCACGAAGAACACTTGGAAAGGTTGCCACGAAGAACACTTGGATTTGTCAAACTCTTCCCTTTTCCCGTTTCTGTGGCTCAAAATACAATGGGCACTACTGAGTATGGCGAAAATTGTACAAGAGGTCAAAAGTTAAATACTTGTGTTTAGAGAGCCCAGCACATACATCCATTCAGAATAGTGGTGTGCGGTAGATAAATTGAGTTTATTTTAAATAGTTGAAACCTTGAAGAAGAAATTGCCACAAATGGTAAAACATTACTACATACTCAAGAACTGGGAGAAATAATTTCTAAAATTTGATTATGTAAAGTGCCATTACTTACTAGAATTCCAGCTGCGGGGAAAATTGCTCTTCTCCCTACTTCATCAGCCATAAGGTCAAGTTCATGGCCTTTCCAATCTGTAACCTGATCATATAATGCAAAATAGAAACAATCAAATAAAGCTGTCAGTGAAAGTTATCACCGCAACTCTCATGCCCCAAAACAAGATGGTCATTTATCATTATTTGTGAAATCATACTCTAAATTTCATTTTACTAGCCATGACGGGCAAGCCGAGTCAACTCGTCTCCTCTCGCCCTATAAACAAGCCGAGCCGAGCTCGACCCAATTTGGAGTGGAGTTCGACCAGAGCTCGAGCTCTCAAGAGCCCACCTAGGCTCTACTGAGCCTAGAGCCCAAGTGGGATGAGTTCCACCATCCACATTCACACATCCACAACCTCTCCAATTCCTCAACTCTCCAAGCCTCCAACTCTCTCCAAACTCTCCACCATCCACATTCACACAATCCTTTTATAAAATTTTTAATAAATAAATAAATATTTTTTAATTAATTTTTTTCATATTATATTTTTTTAAAAAAATTAATGAGCCAGCACGGCTGTAGCTGACTGAGCCTTTGAGCCAAGGCGAGCCTGGGTGTCACTCTGCAAAATAAATAATATATGCATATGGAGTACATTTATTAGTGAAGAGTGTGAGAAAGTGATGAGGGAGACAGTTAGTAATCATGATTTATATTTTTCACATATAATCATCTCAACATCAACCAAAAGAGCATAATCCAATAAAGTATTGCACTTCGAAAAGCGAGTTCACATTTTTATATGAAGCGACATGAATCACTGCAAAACCTGAGAGAGTTATGAGCATCACCATTAATGACAAAGATTTCCATTGAGGGATGACTGCTATTACATCTCTACAATCATGCTGAATAATAAATTAATTGTTCTGCTATTTGAGATACCAACATCTAATAACCATTATGTTTGCTCTAATATAAGAATTTATTTTGCCATATAAAAGATCATCATAAAGCAATTCTTCTTCTCATAGTTCGATGTAGCACTTCACAAAAGAAAATAGTTGTAAACATTTTCTTTTTTTCAATATATTACTAAATAATTGCAATTTGCAGCAACCAAACCAACGTTATATGATCATTATGCAAGTTAGACATGTGTCACATTCAATAGATGGTAATATGGTAATGCAAGAAAGAAGAAAGATAAAGCCAACCTCCCACAACATGCTGATAAAAGGACAACACTTGGTTTCCTGCCAACACTAACATCTAGACCAGACACTTTGGTTGACCCAAACATCAAAAGATCTAGTTAACTTCTTTATCCACGTACCACAACCAACATGGGAAATCATAATAACTCCCGACTCAATTACACCATCTTGAACTCCTGATCTAAACATGTCTGGCTTCTGAAAAGAAATGTCATCGTTCCAATTAGAGCATTCCATCAGACCCAAGGTAACCTCTCCGTCAACCACAAGGGCCAAGCCAACCTGAATTTAATCAGTAGTTCTACCCAAGTCAAAATATTAGAATACAAGCAAAACATCTAATATAGGAGAGAAATTTGATCACAGAATTCTTATGCGGCTATGCCAGCCATTAACACAGAAAAAACTCTTTAAGAGATATTAGAGTCTGCAAAACACCCATTCTATTTGAGAAAAGATTATAATGAAGGATTATCTACGAAAAGGAAACATGATACTAAATATTTAAGCTATTTCTTTAAATGGGTTTTGCTTGCATCGATTTCCATGTTGCCGAGTTAATCGTCTATTGAAAAAATAAACAGTGGTGCAAATGATGATTGACATATATAGCTGATATTTGAGGTCATAGGTTCCATCTTTATGTGATAAACTAAAATCAATTGGCTCACAAGAGAGAAAGAAGTCTGTGTTTTGCATATTCTTAATTTCTTCATGTAATATTCCATCATTTGGCTACAATATTATATCCAATTTTTATTTTTTATGTATTTGGTTGGACTAATTTAGTTCCCCCTTTTTATTGGCGCACAGTATAATCTTGTTTGAGAAATGTTATATTCTCCTCATTTTTGAATGGAAATACTGGCAATGCACGATATATGGAATTGATGGACAAGAATCAAAAGGCTTACCACATACAAGGACTCATTCACTACCTTTCAGAAAACCCCGTGTGCCATCTATTGGATCTAGAATCTATAACATGAACAACATCAATCAACCTGTGGATCAGTATGAACAAACGAACTGTACAAAACTTCAAGAAGAAAACATACACAAAAATCAAAGCATGTCAGAACTTCCCCATCCAAGTAAGATGGGCACGCAATTTCTTATAAATTGACTGAGCATTGTCAGTCAAAAACAAAAGCTAGTACCCGAGTAAGCGTTTTGTTTTTGTGCATCTTCAATACGAATATATAGAATTTGTAAATTAATAACACCACCACTTCAAACTTTAGGCAAAACACCGAAAAGAAAAGTACTGATTGAGCGATATACAATAGATAGGCTGGCATGAAAAACTACTACACAACACAAGCGTGAAGAAATAGTCACACACAAACTTCTAATAATACGCGTAGGAAGTCCCTCATAGCAACCGGTATGACAAACACAACGTGGTTTATTTTAAAGCCGAATAGCCTGCATTCGCATTGATCCTGTCAAATGAAACGTCATAAAAGACCAGAGAGAATTCTACCCAATAAACAGAAGATGGAGATGCAGACGCAAACGTTGTCTTCCCGCCTCTATCAATTGCTTCTAAGACGTCATCTATTGTTAAGCTTTCCCGGCGGCCAGAGTCAGTAATCCCGGCCACCACACTCAAAATAGAGTGCAGAGGGGAGTTATTAAGGGAGACATAGCTTCCTTTAGTATTGGAAGAAATATAGCTCGACGACCTTAAGGACGATGCATCCTCTTCGGCCACTGAAGGGATGGAAGGGAATTCCCTGTTCAGCTCTGTCGATGTCAGTACATATACATAAATCCGAACACAATGTAATGCAATTACTAATTACTACTTAGGAGGAGTTCGAAGCCGGGGAAAAAAAGACAACAACGAAATGAGCAGCAACAATTAACAATTGGACAATGAAGGAGAAAAAACAAACAAAGAAGGAATTGGACAATGAAAGATATGTATAGAGGGAGTGACCTAAACTGACTAAAGCCTGGACGCTAAAGTCGGTAACGGTGTCGGGGTTTGGTCGCTCTTCTGGAGGATCTGCCCATCCCCGGTCGACAAAGACCTCTTAACCTGCAAAAGAAATCGATTAAACATTCACGAAATATACAAAACATTTGTTTTGGTTTTGGCAAGCAACAATATCGAAGGATGGCGGGAATCACGTCGACACAGAGGCGGCAAGCCTTTTGAACAACAGAGATGGCGGCATTGAGGTGTTGTGTTGTTGATACTTGGCCCTCTCGGGAGGGAAAGGCAAACATGCCCTAGTGGTAGAGCTGGAGGATGGGAGTGGTGGTGGTGGAGAGGAATAGAGGAGTTGGAGAGCACCGATGCCGACTTCCATCGTGCTCGATCCGAGTTATATCAGCCGATTTCGAGCAGGTTTAATTGGCCGAGTTCCTGCAGTGACATGCGAGCGGCCCGGACCATTCATGATAGGGATGCAATTCAACCTTTTTTAACATAAAAATTATATAAAAAACGCACTCTCAATTGACTTAGTTTTATGGCTTATCAAGTCAATTCGACTCTATATTAATTAATTTTTTGAGTCGTATCATAAAAATTATTAAAATATATTATTTTTTAAAAATAATTAAATTAATATTTTTAAGAATGTAAATAATTAATATATTTATAAATTTCAAATATAAAAAAAGTAATATATTTTCCCTAATTAAAATTTTAATATTTCATTTTATGAATTGCCGAGTTAGGTTCGAATTTCAAGTAATATTGACATTGCAATTGTATGCCTATGCCAATTTTCATCTCGTATTTGCTTTTTTTTCATATTTGCTTTTTTCATATGTATTTATGTAGGGGTTAATCTAGTAATTAAATGATCGAGTCCTCGTGATGTTTGACTTAAAATAAACTTTAAATAAAATATAAAATTAAGATTTTGTTTAAAGACTCCTACTAGTGAACTTATTTTTCATTAACCGACCCCTAAGGGACCTATTTACTGACTTAAATCTAATTAAATCATTTCAACTTTGAAATTAGGGTATTTCAAAGTAGTCGTTCCCAGGATATGCAAAAAATGTATAAAAGTAATAATCTTACGTGAAGTGGATTAAAAAAATTGTATTTTGCGAATGAGCTAAAACATTATTTTGTATATTGTTATACGATGGAGCATGAACACCAAAACTAGATGGAGGGTGGTTCGTTCTCTCTTCGACAATTACCTCACTACCTCCCAGAAACACGCGCAGCTTCTTTTTACGCCACTTAAATCTTTAACTTTCTGTACAGGGCTGGGCGACCAAGGAATGCACCACCAAAAACGAAGGCAACAGGTAACTGGTAGGCTGTTGCGGGCGGCACAAGTTGACTGGAATCAGCCGAGCTGCCCAACGCAAACGAAGCGAAGCATCCATTTTAGTCAAGTCAATGTGGTAACTCTTTAAGGCCCAATAATGGAGTCTTGCGTCCTCGACTCCTCATCGTCCAGGCGGCCCCACACAGTATATACTAATCGAAGAGCCGTAACATGTGGGAAATAAAATAAACAGACGTGTGAATGCACGAAGGTGGAGCCAAAAAGTCAACGCGCTTCGCTGTGAGTTTCCCCGTTGCTAATAAACGATTGGTCCCCTCCTGCACCCCACGGCGGCTGTGGCTACTCTCTACCCACCGTCTGACCATATTCGTTGGGAGACTCTAATAACAATTAACGGACAAGTTTGAACTGCCATCGGATTTATATCTCCCCAACAGAAAATATTTCTTCTTGGCAAAGGGAAGGGAAGGAGAGATCGGCAATCGGCATCTTGTCTTTGGGGTTGGAGCTGCTATTCCATTTCCATCTCTGCATTCCCCTCCCCGCCGGTGTGACCATATTAACCAGAGCCTGCACAGGTATTTGTTTCTTTTTCTTTTCTTTTGCACTTCCACCTCTCCTTAATCACCCCAAAACCAATGCTCCAACTTTTCCCACAACTCCATACATGCATGCATAACCATTCGGCTGTCCCTTTTTACATTCCAACTCAATACGTGCGTGCTTTCTTTGCTGCTGTTGTTCCCCTCTTTTATACTTGTGTGTTTCCACCACCACACCAGGGTGCACCAGTTCTGGCCGTTGTCCCGCGCGGCGCCGATTTCCATTTTAGTTAGCATTTTACAAATGCTGTGGCCGTAGAAGTGGGAATTTGGGATCTGGATCTCCAGGCGCCAATATTGAATATCCCCTTATTGTCTCAACTCAACCATGATCCACCCTTTTTTTATACATATACTCATTTATTTTAATTATATATTTAATGAGCGGGCGACGCGGCTATGGGCCTGCACAGGGACAACCATAGCTATGTTCAATTCCAAGGACAGCTTCCCAGGAATCTTTTCACCTTCTCCGATCACTCCTGGTTGACGACGCCTGCACATGTTGTCTTGTTGCTTTTATTGATCATTTGATTCCAGTTTTTGTGGAGTGGTCTATGACTCTTCAAATGGTTGATATGTATGTAGCATAGCAATTAGCTAGGGGAGGGATATATAACAACTAACGAGAAAGAGGATGGCGAACGCAAACCTGGGAGAGGGCTTCTCGGACGAATTCCGCATCCCCGATTACATAATCGATCCCGACTCCCCTGTCGAAAAAGCTCCCCAGTCGTACCCCTTGTGCCCCGTCATTGTCTTCATCAACCCCCGGAGTGGCGGCCAACTTGGTGGAGATTTGCTGGCCACCTACCGCTGCCTGCTCAATAGAGCTCAGGTGTTGTGTTGTCTTTATTCATTCTTTGATTTGAATCTCCTCCCCCGCATTGTGTTGTTGCTAGCAGCTCGTATCATAATCAGGTGTTGCTACTAATTTATAGATCTTTGACTTGGGAGAGGAAGCGCCTGATAAGGTGCTGCATAGGCTTTATGGCAACTTGGAAAGGCTCAAGTCTAGTGGTGATGATTTGGCCACCAAAATTTATAACAGCTTGAGACTAATTGTGAGTTTTCTGCTTTTGTTAAACTATTTCAATTCATTTGGGAGAAGGAAAAAAAATTGAAAATAATAGCATCTAGTGATGAACCAATTAGAGCGGCTTATTATCAATTTTAACTTATTAGAGTGGTTTTAGGTTGCTGGAGGAGATGGTACGGCAGGCTGGTTGCTTGGAGTTGTTTGTGACATGAAGTTAGCTAAGCCACCGCCTATTGCAACAGTACCTTTGGGTACAGGGAACAATCTACCGTTTTCATTTGGTTGGGTATGTTTCCTTCTATGTTTTTTTAACTTCAATATTCAATTTTTTTTTCTAATAAATATGCACATTTTTAGTCCACTTTTATGTTGATATTATAGAAAGAGTTATATATATTGTTGACTCGTGCATGGTATGTTTGGTTTGTGTATGATGCCATTTTTCTTGCAGGGAAAAAATAATCCAAACACTAATGCCGATTCGGTGAAACTGTTTTTGAAACAAGTATTAGAAGCAAGAGAGATGAAGATAGACAGGTGTGTTCTTAATAATACCACTTGCCCCCCATTATTCACCCTCCCTCTATCTCTCTGTTTCTTACAGAGATTATTTTTTACTTATTTTCAGCTGGCATATTGTCATGAGGATGAAAGCTCTTGAAGGAACCTCTTGCGACCCAATTGCACCTCTGGAGTTGCCGCACTCTTTGCACGCGTTCCATCGTGTTTCCTGCACTGACGAATTAAACCAGGTAACGGTCAAAAGAAAAATATTGGGAACTGGTCATTTCTGGCATAGAAGTTTATCTGGGATTTATGCATTTGGCTTAAAGTATTATGTACATGTGATCATCATTTATTGTTTGGAGACGTTACCATTGAACTAGGTTCGGCGTTTGCTTAGCTTTTTCTGTAGGAAAGGATATTATATTAATCTAGACTAGTGACTAAAATATGCTGGCTTTGAAAACAGTTTGTTCCACACTACCAGTCTTCAGAGAACTAGGCTGTTCGTATTTGAAGCAAATAAATATATGATCATGATGGAATCGACTTCTGTTTGATTTAATGGTCAATATTTGTGTTGTATGGGAATCGCAGCTTTACAGGTTTGCATGGACACACTCTATGATGACGGTTGAGATGGCTAATTAATTGCAGATGCCTATCCAACTGATCATATAAGAGTTCCTATTGCTATCTTGCTTGACTGATTCTTACATCATAAAATACCTGGAGTTTCTGCTTCCCATTTCTTAGAATTTACATCTATGGTCTCTGTTTATTTCGACTCCTTACATCTTTTTCATTAATCCTCCAACTTGAGTTAGCTCGAGAAAAAACCACTTAGTTAACAATGCGAACACCTTTAACATTTAATATGCACATGCTTTATCATTGAAATTTGATCGAGTTTATTGGTTTGGCCAGCTTATATTCAATTGCCAAGCTAGAGTGTTTTTTTACTTCTTCCGAGCTTCTGACGACCACTTGCTGATCTTTTGTAGGAAGGTTATCACACATTTCGTGGTGGATTTTGGAATTACTTCAGCATGGGTATGCAAACTCTTTATATTGTTGAATTCTGCTCAATATGTCTGTTATAACTATAGAGCCAGAAATGTTCTAATGGTTGCTCTGGTTGTTTTGAATCAAGTTGACTTACGAAAATCCTTCCCTATCTTATATAACTAAATGAAACGGATAAGGAAAAAATGCGGTGAAGGTTAAGAGAAAATAGCTCATTATTTTGATGTCGTTTTGATTTGATGGTCTAAAAAGGGCTGTTGGATCTTAACTCGAGAAAAACAAGGGATGTAATAGTATTATCGTCCAACTAAGATCATTTCCATACCTAGTAAGATGTGATAAGACAACATCTCCGTTGGGAAAAATCTGCCAATAAGTCATTAAACTTGTCATAAAGCAGTTTGGAGAAGTATTATGGCTTGAATTTTAAGATGGTTGACTCAATGACCTCGTATCCAAGAGTTAAATAGTTAAATTACCAATTGCAATAATTATGTGTCATTTAAAAAAAATGAAACTTCAGATTAACAGTTTCAATGATTGCAAAGTATAATGAACAGTGATTGCAACATACAGGTAACCTCTGCATTATGAGAACACTGTTCACTTTACTTTGCAATCACTGAAACTGTTCAATATACGTTGCTAAATGTCATTCGCCTGTTGTGAAGAGCTGCTCAAATTTCAAAGCGATTTGGTTTTTTTATGCAATAGCCATTTTTATGTTGTTGCATCGAATGCTTCTTTATGTGATATGTGTGTCTGGAGAATATTCTTGAACAACTATTTTTGCAGGAATGGATGCTCAAGTATCATATGCATTTCATTCTGAAAGGAAACTGCATCCTGAAAAATTCAAAAACAAATAGTAAATCAGGTATTATGTTAACATAATATTATGCAGTTAAATACCATGTTTGAAGTGTTATTAATCTACGTACTAGAAATTCTTGTAGAAAGGCTAATATCTATTTACTTGACCAGACCACATACGCTAGACTGGGATGTACGCAGGGATGGTTTTTTGCTCCACTATTTCATCGCGAATCAAGGTACTACTGACAGTCTTTAACGAACCAATACATATATATACTTTACCATTATTTTGATTTATTTTATGCAGGAATATTGCTCATCTTGCTAAAGTCAAAATCATGAAAAAAACAGGTCGATGGCAAGTTCTCAATATACCAAGCAGGTAATTAAACAATAGTGTCTGAGCAAATTATATTTTTGTTTTGTTTCTCTTTCGTTTCCCGCATCTATGCTGTGAACAGTGGTACTTACCTTGATAAATTAAAGGGCAATACGCACTAACCGGATTCCGGATTGTTTACTCAACAGCATTAGATCGATTGTATGTCTCAACCTACCTAGCTTTTCTGGTGGACTAAACCCTTGGGGAACTCCCAACGAGAAGAAAGAGCGGGACGTAAGTTTGAAATTTCTGATTATTATATAATTTCATTGTTTTCGAACTATAGTTTGTATCTTTTCTGAAAGAATGGTTGTTTGGGAAAGCAATAATATCTGCTATTTTGCAGAGAAATTTAACAGCACCATTCGTTGATGATGGCCTACTGGAGATTGTGGGCTTCAGAGATGCATGGCATGGACTAGTTTTGCTTGCTCCCAAGGGTCATGGCACCCGCCTAGCACAGGTAAAGACACTTGAAAGGTACATTAATGAAATAACTGATTCCTCATATGTTTCTTTCTCTTTATTATACAGGCACACAGAATTCGATTTGAGTTTCACAAGGGAGCAGCAGATCACACGTTCATGCGAATGGATGGAGAGCCGTGGAAGCAACCTCTTCCCGTAGATGATGAAACAGTCGTCGTTGAGATTTCTCATCTTGGACAAGTCAATATGCTAGCAACCAAAGACTCCAAATCTAGAAGTGCGAATGACCCTATCTCCCATTCTGGAAGCCATCAACATGATGATGTGGATAGTGAAGACTCTGATGAAGACACCACAGAGGCGAGGAGAAAGTTTGGGGCAGCTGATACATTCAGATACCCAGAAGATGTTGATATTTCGCAGATTAGTTAATACAAGCAGACCTACCAAGGCTCTAGGTATTGTTATTCTTTTTGTTATATATATATATAATGGAAAGATGTGAATTCCTTGTATTCTTTGCTAAAACTTGGAAAGTTTGAGTGTACATCGATGCTATTGTATAGCTGACTAAGTCATCGCGATAATTTGTCGTTCAAGTGTGAGAATGAGTGTTCCAAGCCCACTGTTAGCTGTAGTCATTGAGATTGAATGTGATATCACTTTGTATATAGCTGACTAATTTGATAACGCTAGTGTATTATTATAAGGGGGATTATAAGAGTGTTTAGTGACCATTGTTCACCATG
>JAURVB010001323.1:0-11994 GCA_033002965.1 Piper betle | reverse complement strand
TCAAGCTCATCAAGAGTGCCATAGACATCATAAACATCATCAATTGTGGTTATAAGAAGAAATATCTTGGCAAGTTGCTCTCTGCAATAGGCGTACTGTGGCCCGGGGATGGTTGCTAAGCTCCAGTAGTAAGCTTCCACACACCTGTCCCTAGCAAACTCAAGTTTAACTGCAAGCCCCATTTTTCTCCACCACCTGAATTAATATTTAAACAGCAGGCATGCAATGTGCACACCAAATGTTACGATTAGTAGCTGTCAAGAAGAAGCCTAAAATCAATATTGGCTATAAATATTTAAAACAGGGCTGAAATATTGCCGGTCACAAATTGGAATAAAAGACGTTGGCATCAAGAAAGATATTTGGTCATCAAAATTTTGTAATTTATAATCATAAAGATTTTAGTTTGGAATCCAAGTCTACAACGCTTTTTAGATGTCAAATAGAAGAAAAAGATATATGTAACATACTACATGCAAATTATTTAAACTCTAAAAAGAGTTTAATTTATTTCTTTACAATCCTTAACTTTTTCGGTCAAACTTTACGAACCACTCTAAGATTTAAAAACTTTATGATAAGTGACAATTGACTCCCATAACTAACGTTGTAAACGCTTTATATATATATATATATATATATATATATATATATATATATATATGTATATATGTATGTATATATATATGTATGTATGTATATACCTTGAGAGAGACTTGAGCTCGTCTTGGTGTTTTGCTTGCTCCGTATTGAAGTTGAGCTGAGCCATTTCCAGCAAGCAAGGTTCCATTGCCATGGAATCCTCTAATCTCTTTTCATATATTCCAATGTAAGATTTAATTGCTGGCCATGGAATCCTTTTGTTCACAGGAACCTCCATTGCACTCTCAACCTCTGCCTTTAAGCTCTGGTTGACAATACAATCTTTCAGCAGGTTGTCTTTAAGATGAAGAAGAGAGAAATCCTTTGCCTCTTGAAGAAGGCTCTCCCCATTAAACCAAAGCTGTGAGGCCTCATACAAGCTCAACAAGCCCTTCACGTCATTGAATAGATATTCCTTGAATTCACCCTTCTCATCCACAAACTTCCTAAACACATCTGTGTCATATTTGACAAAACTATTACAAACTTAAACTTATAAGCACAAGATGTATATATCATATATATATCTAACTAAATCTACTTAGACTACCAATTATGTATAATATGAAGTTACCTTGAGACACTTCACAACCATGCTGCCGGAGCAGACGAAAATACAAAGCTGTTTCATAGAGACCATGATCATTCTGAATTCCCATATCTGTGCTACTTGTCATGGCATCCAAGATGCTATTGATCTCCTGCTCAAAGTGATAGCCAAGACCCAAACGTTGGATGGTATCAACCTTTTCCATTTGCAGCAATGGCCGCACCTCCTTGCTAAACAAACTGCAAATGGCCTCCTTCTTGAGCTCCTCTATTCGTTTCATGCTCTTATCTCCCTGCATGCGTCAACACCAAACACTTCATTAGACACGAAAAAAAAGTAAGAACTAAATAGAAAGAAAGGCACACGGTTGAATATTACAATATTACAATTGCTGCCGAGTGCTTGTATGGCATCATAATCCCACGAGCTGGGCTTGTAGTTAGCTGACCGGCGAGTAGTACTAACAACTTGAATGGTTTCAGTAGAGTGGCCAAGAGAGGCAAGCTTGCTTTTGACCACCAAGCATGGAAGAGAAGCCATTGAACTGCTTAATTAGTAAATGACAACTCAATAATACTAGATTGTTGAACTTTGGAGTAGATGATATTCATGACTGCTCATATTTATAGCAGGCTTGCGTGGTAGTACTAGAGCCGGAAATATACTTCTTGGCAACACCGGGTGTGACTTAAGATAAATCCCATGGTGTAATTTCTTTGTATGAAAGAAAAAGCAATGTTATTCCTTCCAAAAGTGCAATAATATTTGGAATTTTATTGCTCTAATATTTGATCAAGAACTCATTTTTTTTATTTTGCCCACATTTTCTTCAATAAATTAAAGTGAGGCATTTGTATATATATATATATGTACATCAAAAGCAAGCTTGCCTCTCTTGGCCACTCTACTGAAACTGTTCAAGTTGTCAGAGAGAAGCCATTGAACTGCTCAGTTAGGCCTTTGGAGTCGATGATATTCATGACTGCTCATGTATTTATAGCGGGCTTGCGGGATATATCCCATGGTGTGACTTAAAAATTTTATTGGTTTAATATTTGATCAAGGGCTCACATTTTCTTAGATAAAATAAAGTAATTGTTGGGACTGATTTGATCCTAGGAAGTTTGAAGCCAAAAACAAAAGAAATGTCAAAAAGGCAACTGACAGCTGATGGGTTTGTCGGTGACGCAGCTAACAGCCAAAAAAAGAAAAAAACGTGACAACAACTTTTTGAATAAAATATTAAAATTCATGACAAGCCTTTATATCTTATCCGAAATAATTTTGGATCCTACCTTTTGAATATATAATTTATTAAAAAATATTTAAATTAGACATAAATTTGGATTGATCCAACCCGAATCCTATTTGAATAAATAATATTTTATAAAATTATATTTTAGCCAATGGGGTCAGATATAAATTTTAGAAATTCAGATCAAATATAGATATAGAAAATAAAATAAATTTAATATTTAAATTCGGTTACAAATTTAGATAGAACCATATCCAATCCATATTCAAATGCATATTTGACCCGAACCCATCCGGATTCATAACTGACTAGAACCCAGCCATCCATATTCATGTCATGCCCAATGTCATGTAGTACACCATGATCAAATTTTGGGACAATTCCGAGCAACAATGAAGATGAATGATCATTATAGTTTAACAATTTTGACACCGGGTCACAAAACTCTTTTCCCATTGAATATATGATCACTCGCGTATCCAGCATCTAATCCTTAGTTCGCAGCCATGAACTAGATGACATCAAAAGATCAAAAGCAAGAAATAGGAAACTGGTATTTGATAAGACACAAGTCATCTAAAGTGTACTCTTCTGTATGTTTAGACATTGTTTAAAGTCTGAAGTGCACGCTATTCACTAGCCAAAGGTAAAGATATAGTGTTATCGTGTACATATGAGACCTTCCTCTCATCCTACTACCCAAACATAAAGTGCACTCTATTTTTTAACTATGCAAGCTTCCAATGCCCTGCCCTGCTTGCTTATCTTGCAGCCCTGATTTTACGTGTTCCAATCCTCCTCCTTTAGCTTCTACTCAAACCATATAACTACCACCATCCACGAGAGAGAAACTGCTCTCTCCCCCTTATAACACTTACCCAGAACTTTTTTGTTATCACTTAAGTACATACATTCTTGTTTATGCATTGATCAACAGTTACCACTCCAGTTTATCTCGAACAAAAAAGATCGTTGTGATACTGCTGGCCATGAATATAATTGTAGTAGGAAATGGAGAGAGCATTCAGAGAGCTGATTTTACCAGAGAACTTGTATTCGGAACAGCCTCGTCTGCTTATCAGGTGACATTCCCCATTTTTTGTACTTTTTCGTTGTGAAAATGTCAGCCACATTGACAGAGTTATTGAAGAGTCTAAAAAACTGAAGGATATGATATTGATAGTTTGAAGGAAACAGAGGAATAGGGTACACACCTTTTCATGTAGTATTTCACAAGGCGAAAGTAGTGTCTATATATTGCTCAATGACCAACAAATACTCCAAAGAAAGCTATTATATATCAAAAATGCAGGGAGACAGAGTTGATGGAGAACTTAGGAGTGGATGCTTACAGGTTTTCCATCTCTTGGTCACGACTCCTCCCAAGTAAGACCTTACAAAATCAGGAACTATACCTTTACAACCAGGGTTTTTTGTTGAGTCAATTATCCTTTCTCTGCAGATGGAACAGGAGAGGTCAATGTACAAGGATTGAACTTCTACAACAGCTTAATTGATGCTATTTTTGAAAAGGGTATTTATTTCTCATAACCACCGCATTATAACAATAAAGACTTACATCTAGAAACACTATCTCATAAGTTTCTAAAAACCTGCAGAAACGCTAGAGAAACAAATATAATTTACCTGTTTGACAGGAATTCAACCACACACTACTCTCTATCACTGGGACTTCCCCAGGCTCTGGAAGACAAGTATGATGGATGGTTAACCAGTCGGATAATGCAAGCAATTTGTTATACTATACATAATAATATAGACTAATTCACTATTTAAGCAACCTTTATAAATATAATTCTGATTATTTTAACTTAGAGAGGACTTCCGGCATTATGCCGATACCTGTTTCAAAGCTTTTGGAGACAGTGTGAAGCATTGGATCACTTTCAATGAACCCCATGGATTCTCACTACAAGGCTATGACACAGGCCTGCAAGCTCCTGGCACATGCTCCATTTTTCACCATCTTCACTGTAGAAAGGGAGAATCTTCAACCGAACCATACGTAGTAGCTCACAATGTTTTGAAGACTCATGCTGCTGCATACCATACTTACTGTTACGGGGTTAATTGCAGGGCGTCTAGGGTGCTAGGGTTTGGCAGTTGTCCCTAGTCATCCCGAGTCCAAAGTGGGTGGCTGACGCTGCCTGTGTGGTGAAACAACTTACCAAGTGCTAATAGGTGTTATAGTTGCAGGCAAGGAAGAACTGAGGTTGAACAATGGACCGCGACTTGGTGCTGGGACATGTAGCAGCAGATGCGTCGGCAGTAAGTACCGAGCATAGCGCTACATGGCGCCAAGGAAACCTCAAGATGGCTCGGGGCAGTTGCGTGACCAGCAGCTGTGGACGAGCAGTGCCGGGCATGGGTGGAGCGAGGTCGTGACCATGACCGAGCGTGCCTATGTGAGTACCAAGCATGTGCGTGATATGGGTCGAGCAGTGTCGAGACCCGTGGTCGGGCGAGATCAAGCGTGATCAAGTGGCACCGAGAAGTCTGGTTGATGCCTGGAGCGAGCATGGTGCCGAGCGGTGCGTGTCGCAGCTGCGACCTGCAAGTGTGCTGCAAGCATGCCGAGCACGTGGCGAGCATGCGCGCGCGGACGCGACTAGCGGCGAGGTGCGTGCAGTGACTGGTGCACGAGCGATGCCGACACAAATACCGGTATTCAGACACGGTAGTGGGCTAGGCGGTTCGACATGGACCGTGTTACGGTATTTGGTGCGCACACACGCTAGGGTTGCCAAGGTTGATCGGATTCTCATGGTTGAGCCATAAGGTTTGACCATGTGCCGCATGTTATCTGCATTGGTGGATTCCAGGAATTGCAAATAGCGTTATGGATAAGATCTTGTGAATATATGATCTTCTCCACGAGCTAATAAGAGATTGGTGGTGACTCATTGGAGATAAGTTCGACACAAGTCTTAGAGATAAACATGGGAGAATCTGGATGCTATGTTGGACTAGAGAAGATCTCCGGCGGATATGGAGAATATCCGGTTGCAACTAACACATCTAGGTGTATTTGATGAAGACGACTTCAGAAAATACAAGGCAGAACAAGAAGAAGACAATTGACAGAGCAATTGTGAGGATCTAGACGACGTGCATTCTTTGTGGAGGAGAATACCCTGATCGAGCAAGGAGATCGCTAGGTGTCGGTGCAGCCTACTCGTCGAGTTTGAGTGGGGACATCTGGTGGATGACTGCTGGTTGTGTGGTCGTGCGTCTACCTTTAGGGTTAGGTGCGTGTCTGGTTTTGTAGCAACCTCGTTGCATTTGATTAGTGCATGTTATTGGGTTGATCAAGGGATCGACCTTGGGGTTGTGAGGTAGTCTCTTAGGCGAGTTGAGAGGCTAGGTCGTGGGGTTGCATGTCCATAACCAGCAAGTGGTCAAGGTGGGTGATTGCTTATAAATATCCTTTGTTTATTGATTGAATAAAGGTTGGGTGGATTCCCGTAATTTAGTAGTGTGATTGTCACATTTGGAAGCCAAGGTGCTGGACCGTGATTCCGGGTCTAGTGCGCGTCGGATGTGGATGACCGGCACTTGGGGCGAGCATACTACGTGCATCTTGGTGCGTGTGTTGCAGCGTGCCGCTGCATACGCTGGATTTGGTGATCGGTACCGGCTGTTCGCACAACGAGCGGTATCGGCAGTTGGGCGCGTGCTGCTAGCCGGGTGTGCAAGCCTTCACGAGGGCGCTACCCTTCATAGTGCCGCTACAAACAGCAGTACTCGGCTGTGCGTGGCAGTGAGGCTGGTGTTCCTAGGAGGGGAATACGCCGCACGGGTAGGGTTTTGGTCGAAAAATTTTAGGCTAGAAACAACTCCGTGACACTTACCATACTCATTTCAAGGTGCACCTTTTAGGCATCACTGTAGCTGTTTCAGTCAATTAACCGTGATGCAGTTGTTAGAATATAAACCTGCAGGAAACTCAAGGAGGACTCATAGGAATTGCCCTCGATGCAAAATGATGTGAGCCATTTTCTGGTAATGAAGAAGATAAAGATGCAGCAAACAGGGCTATGGACTATGGCATCGGATGGTAAGTGAAACAAAACATGATGGAAAGAATTATTAAGCCAATTTACCATAAGAAAAGAAACAAAGTTTGATGCTTGAAGCAGGTTCTCGGATCCAATCTTCTTCGGCAATTATCCTTCACCAATGAGAGATGTGTTGGAAACAGACTGCCAACAATCACTACTGATGCTGCAAACTTGATAAAGATCACACTAGATTTTGTGGGTAGAAACCACTATACAACCCTGTATGTTTGAAACGAAAGAAGTTCCATACCTAGTCTCATTTTACAAGATGCCCCAGCAGATGCTTCAATACTAACAACAGGTATCAGCCAATAAGATTTGCATGAATATAAACGAATTCCGCATTCTGATCATGGTCTGATCTCCATTCAACACTTACAAATTTTCAGCAACTAGAATCAGAAAACCGATTGGAGAAAGAGTACGCTCTCACTTTGATGCAGTTGCTAAATTATTTTTAGGAATCACCATTTTCAGAACTAAGATATTGTCCACATGAAGGTTTGATTGCCTTCTACTGAAACTAGTAATCTACATAGGTAGGTTAAACATTTGGTGTTGATAAATTTGTACATTGGCGATAATTTTAGAATCAAGCTCCCATCTGGATCGAAGAAGATTGTTCCCAGTGGCTGCCGGGCTATGATCGGTCAAGTTGCCGGTGAAGGCCGAACTGAGAAGCCGATGCTGAAGGCTGGAAACGCATACCACAAATACAGAGTGAAGAGGAACTGCTGGCCCAAGGTGCGTGGTGTTGCAATGAATCCTGTGGAGCATCCTCATGGTGGCGGTAACCATCAGCACATCCGTGGCCAAGGCGCTGCAACTGCAGCCAAGGCTGACAAATCTTGATGAAATTGAAAATTTTGAAGGTTTTCGTAGTATATACTCTCCCAACATCCTATCTCTCGGGGATTATCATGTCGTGTCTTTTGGCGTTTTGGAGGAAACACATCCATATTTTTTTCTGGATCTTTGATGAGGTGCAAGTATTGTTTCAATCATGGTCGAAGGCGAGGTTGCGAGGGCGGGGGCGAGGTCGGCAGCCCGGTCGGAGCTGAGGTCGGAGTCGAGGAAGCACGGCGCAGGGCGGAAACGCGGCGGCGGAGGGCCGAAGCGCGACGGAAGAGGACGGAGCGCGGCGGCGGAGGGGGGAGACGGGTTAAGGTTAGGTTTTTAAAATCAAATTTCCAATTATACCCATGCTTAAATAATTTAATAAATATCATACCTAGGGTATTTTAGTAATTTATCTAAAAAACCGATTCTTCCCGATTTACCCCGATTCCGAATCGGAGTTAACTCGGTCGGAATCGGGGGTAAATCGGCCGAGTTGGATGCCGATTTGGGGCCGACCGATTCGGGGCCGATCGGATTTAAATCGGCCGATTCTACTCGAAATCGGTCTATTCGTGCATTACTGCTCGAAACTCGATATTTAAATACTCTAGCTCGTACTCGATTCAAACTTGAATCTTACAAGCCGAGCTTAAGCAAGGCCGTGTTCGACTCGACTCGACTCGGTTATAACTCAAACTCTACTCAAACACTACTCATAACTCGACTCAATAAAATAATGTAATAATATAGTCTTTATATTATATTATATATATATATAGGGCGGGGGCGGGGGGGGGGGCTGTTCTGCAGCACAGCCAAGCTTTGCTGTACTACACTTTTCAGCCGTTGGATTGTATCCAACGGCTGAAAAATCCACCTCTCAACCCCACCCCAGCGTCCCTCTTCCCACCCCCCTCATCCCTCTTCCCCTACCCGGCTGCCGCACCCTCTTCCCCCCACGGTGGCGGTGGAGACGATGATGGTACACCTACTCTCCTTGTCTTCTCCGACGCACCCCTCCCCTTCCTTCGTCTCCGCCAAGCCCATCCTTTCCCCCGCCTCAAACGCATCGTCTTTCCATAGAATCCCGGCGAAGCCTGCCACTGCCAAGGTCGATGAGGAGAAAGTAGGTTGAAATCGCCATTAATGTGGTCCGATAGTCCGGGGTTGAAGTCATCGGCGGGAAATAGAAGAAGGGGGAAACAGAGCACTATGGTCGGCCACGTCGAAAAAGCTGCAGTGCAGCCAACTTAGCCGGCGTCGGCGGCATTGATTGAGGAAATGATAACGGTGGACCCGCCGGCAATCGCTTCGTCACCGGACTCCCAAGCCAACACCTCACGGCGGCGGTGCTGCGCGGTGCCCCGGAGAAACAGAGCCATCGACTCGAGTGGGGAAGAAACAGAGGAGGTCGGGGAAAAAGAAAGCATACTCTAGTCAATATTAAGAAATATATCCAGAAAAATATATCTGTTTTCGTAATAGCTCGAGTCAATATTACGATATATATCCAGAAAATTATAATAAATATAATAAAATATTATAAAATAAAATAATCGAGTTTTAACTTGAATAGCATACTCTAAACTTAATAACCCACCCAAAATTAATAACGTCACTGGCTGGTAACAGGCGGCCAACGGCAAGGTCGCCAACGGTGTGGTGGCACGACAAAACGAAGGGGTATGGGGGCGATCGGTCGGTTAGGGAAGAAACAGAGGAGAAGGTAAGGGAAAAAGAAATGGATAGTTTCGTAATAAAAATTTGATTTGCTCTTGACTCGAGTCTATATTACGAAATACATCTTAAAAAATATTTTAAAAATACAGTAAAATACCATAAAATAAAATAATTGAGTTCTAACTCAAATAACATACTCTAAACCTAATAACCTGCAACAAAACTAATAACGTTATGAATATAGCAGAAAAAAATGAATTATGAGAATATATGAGAGTATGTCAGTTTATTTATTTTTATATATAGTGGCTTGCAAAGTTAATTTTAAGTTGTCAACCCCATTAGGCCGTGTTATTTATTAGTTTTAGGTGGGTTATTAGGTTTAAAGCTTGTTATTCGAATTAAAATTTGATTATTTTATTTTATTGTATTTTACTTTATTTTTTTATATTTTTCTGGATACATTTCTTAATATTAACTCGAGTCGGAACGAGTCAAATTTTTATTTCAAAACTACCCCCACAGCTAAACTCATTTCATATCCCCACTTCTCCCCTGTTTCTTCCCCACCTGTTGCTTGCCACGACGCTGTCGCCCAGTGTTCTCGCCACCTTGCCACCCCGTTAAGATGGGTTATTAATTAGTTTTGGGTTGGTTATTTGGTTTAAAGTATGTTATTTGAATTAAAATTTGATTATTTTATTTTATGCTATTTTATTGTATTTTTTAATATTTTTTGGATATATTTCATAATATTGATCCGAGTCGGGAGCGAGTCAAATTTTTATTATGAAACTGCCCCTTTCTTTTTACCCGACTTATCCCCTGTATCTTCCCCAATTGGCCGATTACCCACCGCCCCCACTGTTTTGCCGCGCCACCCCACCGCTATCATCCTCGATGTTGGCTGCCAGTGGACAGCCAAAACGTCGCCGCCGAAAAATGTAATCTTTCATCAAATCACAAAGCAAGCAGGAGTGGCCGCAACGGTGGTGGTGGCGGTGTTTCAAAGGCTAGTTGTAACAACCCGCCATTTCTCACAACATTGTGGGCCTAGCTGGCTCGGTGTTACTCTCGATTTAGCAAATATGTCTAGCATTTCTAACAAAAACATATATAAAGATCCCACAGTCTTGGACCGTTTCCCAGTAGCCACACTTATTTCTCAAATAAAAAAAGGGAGTCCCCATATTTATTTTGCTCCATGCTCTGGTTGTCAATAACCTAATTTCTTATCTACACACCTGCAGAGGCAATTCCGCGATAGTGATTACAACACTAAGTAGTATAATAGATAAAACAAGTCAAGTACATTCCACTACTTCCCTATGTTCATTTTAATATTCGGTACAGCAATTCCGCTATACTCTAAAACAATGCGGAGGAGGTATCCGCTGTGATTCGCACACCCCGGCCGTAGCCCTTTTGGGGGAGGCTACCACTACCATCACCAGTGCCAGTGCCTCGCACACCTCGGCCGTAGCCTTTTTGTGGGGAAGCTATCAGTGCACTCAGGTGATTGCTACGCCTCATTTGTGGGAAGCCCTCATTGCCAACTCTAGTGCCAGTACCTCACACACCCCAGCCGTAGCTTTTTTTATGAGGAGGTTATCACTGCACTCCAGTGCCAGTGCCTTGCACACCCTGGTCGTAGCCTTTTTATGGGGAAGCTATAACTACACTCAAGTGATTGCTACGCCCCGTTTGTGGGGAAGCTCTCACTGCCAACCCTAGTGCCAGTGCGTCACACACCCCGGTCGTAGCCTTTTTATGGGGAGGCTATCACTGCACTCAGGTGATTGCTACGCCCCGTTTGTGGGGAAGCTCTCACTACCAATTCTAGTGCCAGTGCCTCACACACCCCAGCCGTAGCCTTTTTATAGGGAGGCTATCACTGCACTCCAGTGCGATGGAGGAATCGTTGTGCCTCGCTCACCCCAGTCGTAGCCTTTTTATGGGGCGGCTATCAATACTCCAAAACAATGTCGATGCATTACACAATTTACGCACATAATACGACCCAGTGTCGGATTCAGTCAATTCTTTGACCCCGGTTGCACTCGGTGCATGGTGGTCGAATCTGGGCTCAAGCCGACCTAGGCTACCAACAAGGAAAGTACGATGTTATACCTATCATACATACCTGACTTGAGATTTCGTCTGACTATAATCCGCTAACCCTAATCTAAATGAGGTCATAAAATTATACATTAGTATAATTTTATTTGCATGAACCTACATGCAATTACATGACTAGTATAACTATACATTTTGAAGATATAAAATATATCATGCTGGACTTCATTTATTATTTAATTTCCAGTAAGTCCAATGATAATTTATTATCAATGTGATATAATCAATTATGTCCTTTTTTCACATTTCCAATTAAATATCCCAAATAAAACCATTATTTACCAGTTAATAATTTAATTATTAACCATACTCAATACTTAATTACTAGTATTAGTACATTCTTTAACTGATTTGTATTATCCTAATTTAAGGATCTCACTAGTACAGTTATTTGTAATTTATTTTTAACTCGACCGTATCGAGTCATCCCATATTTACAAAACTGTCATTCTTCTTCCCTGACGTCCTTCTCTTTCCCATACCTTCTTCTTCTTCGCACCCAAAACCAGCATGTCTTCTTTTCCTTCCACCCAATTTCAGACCACATCTTCTATCTACCCCCCAAAGATCCAATCTTTATCCGCTGCTATCTCATGGAACTCGGACTACACCCTACATGAGGACCTTAATTTCACCATTCATGGTGGCCGACCAGCAGCTATGGTGACCATGTCCTGCCCCATCAAGGTGACAACCAGCACCACCCCAGGTAACAACCAGTCTGCACTTTCTATGGCGGATCCACGTCTAGCCAGCAACACCACCCATGGCAACACCAACCTGGTCTCCCTTCACATCCCGTATTTCAC
>JAURVB010001322.1:0-59116 GCA_033002965.1 Piper betle | reverse complement strand
AATTGATCCCAATGGTAAGAGTCTCTTTTCAGCAAATCCAGGATAATGGAGCAGCGATGTCTGCAAAAACCCTTGATAAACTTTCTGTAATACCCTGCTAGTCCCAAAAAGCCCCTTATACTTTTGATTGACTTTGGTGTTGGCCACCTCGTGATGGCTGAGATCTTGTCAACTTGTCCACACTAACTCCATCACAGGAAATAACATGACCCAAGTATTGAATTTGATGTAAAGCAAAAAAAACACTTATCCTTCCTTGCATATAGTTCATGAGATAACAATTCTTTCAAACTTAGCTCAATATGGTGAAGATGCTCTTCCCAGCTTTTGCTGTAAAGGAGAATATCATCAAAGAAACCAATATAAATTTTCTAAGATAAGGACCAAATCCCTCATTCATTAAAGCTTGAAATGTGGACGGTGCATTAGATAATCCAAAAGGCATGACTTTAAATTCATAATGTCCATGATGAGTGCGAAAAGCTGTCTTTTTCAACATCCAGCCCCATGCATTTGTATTTGATGATACACTGATCTCAAATCCAATTTGGAGAAATATGTTGTACCATGTAACTCATTCAAAAGTTCATCAATGTTGGGGATGGGGAATTGATCCTTAATAGTCACCTTGTTGAGAGCTCTATAGTCCACACACATTCTCCAACTTCCATCTTTCTTTTTGACCAATAATACCGAAGCTGAATACGGACTCGATGTGGACTGAACCATCCCCGCCTCGAGTAAGTCTTTTACTTGTTTCTCTATCTCATTTTTTTGGAAATAGGGATATCTATAAGGCTTGACTGCAATCAGTGGTGTTCCTTCTTTCAGATTTACATGATGATCATGAGTTCGTCTTGGGGGTAGACTCTTTGGTACAGAAAAAACTGGTTCAAATGCTTGTAGTAATTTGTCTAGCTGTTCCTCATGTAATCTTGATAGAGATGACTTGCACTGCTATAGACTACTGCTGTCAACCACTTGTAAATCCATCAATAGGAACACGTTCCACCCCAGATCTTGGTAAAATTTGCTGAGGCCTTCCACTAGAGGACATGGTCGGCACCTCCATTCTAGGTAGTCCCTGCTGATATCGACCACCAGAAAACATCGCCTCCTCTTCCCCTTGGAAATTTCTCTGATTGCCCTGTAATTGATCATTTATATCCAACTCAATTGCAGGAACCCTAATGTGCGACATCCCAATTCCCTCATGATTCTCCAAATTCACCCTATTTCTAACACCCTCAAATTTTGATTGTAATAACAGCTCGAATTTAGTAGATATATCAGCAACAATGGCAATTAGATGATCTTGGACTTGTCTAATTTGAGATAATTCGTTAGAATTGGGTGAAAGATTTGTACCTCCCTCGCCTGGCTCTGATCCCAATCTGATATGATCTTCTCCAACAGCGTCATCAAGAAGCTCCTTCCCCTTACTCTATTTTCCGCTCTGCTTTGTAGGCGCAATCTTGATGAGCACCTATAAATTGGATGGAGGGATCAAAAATGGGGATGGAGAACGGGAGCATAGGAGAATCCTGCTCCCTGGTTGTTCTTCCTGGAAAGTCGGAAGATGGATAACAAACAACAACAAATTCTATTTCATCAAAACCCTCAATTACATTTTCAAACTCTCTTTTTTTATACCCACTATAAACCCATACTCTCTTGTCTCCCGCGGGACTATCCTATTCAAATACTTACAATGATAATAATACCCTTTCACACTCCTCTGCTCACTATATTCATACCACTCTCCGCCTCCCACGACCGGACATACAACACTACACCGCCCACCTTCGGTAGCCAAACGTGTTTGACGACGAACTTCCTCCAACCATGGAATCCATGAGAACTAAGAAGAAGAGGAAGAGGAACAAGGGTGACACCACCCGCTCCATCCCCAAGAAAACCGCTCCCGAACTCCACTGCTACGCTCCCCGCCAACATCGATGCTAAGAAGCCCAAACTTCAGACCGGGCTGGGCATATTGAGCACCGTGCCTTTCACCTCTTTGCAAATCTCCCAGCTCACACTCCAAGCTATCAACGAGATGGGATTCGAGAACATGACCCAGGTTGCTATTCTTCTTGTTTTTTTTATATGGTGAAAATTAGACGTGTGCGAAGTGTATGCAAGATTTGATTGAAAATATGTCGTTGTTAGATTCAAGCGAGTTCTATACCCCGGTTGTTGGGGGGGTGCGATGTGCTTGGAGCTGCTCGGACGGGTGCCGGGAAGACGCGTGCATTTCTACTACCAGCGATTCAATTGTTGTATCATATTCATTTTACTCCCCGGAATGGAGCTGGTGTTGTTGTCATTGTCCAACTAGGAAACTGGCTATTCAGGTGATCCTTCTTTAGCCATATAAAAGCTTAATCTGGATCCACATTTTTTTCACTTTTGAATTATATACTTCTGCATTCACAAGCATGTTCGTATTGTGTGTAAAAGAGCTGTCTTTGTATTGTAGTTGTTAATTCCGGAAGACATTCGGTTGTATTTCATGATTGATTATCAGCTCACGTCTTTTCATTAAATTAGTAAATTTTTATTTTGAGGACGCATGCTGTGGCGAAGGACCTTCTGAAATACCATTCACAGACTTTAGGATTGGTCATAGGTGGTGCGTCAAGGAGAGGAGAAGCTGAACGCCTTGTGAAGGGAGTCAATCTTTTAGTGGCCACCCCGGGCAGACTTTTGGACCATCTACACAATACTAAGGGCTTCATTTATAAATATTTGAAACTATGGATTGGGATTTTTTTTCCCTGCAAAGTATGGCGATATGAATTTTATTGGTCTGATTTTGAGTGTGCATTCTTTATTTCAGTGTCTTATCATAGATGAAGCAAATCGCATACTAGAGGCAAACTTTCAGGAAGAGATGAGGCAAATTATCAAGATCTTGCCAAAAGGTAAAAAATATGTTCCTCTACAGATGATAAAATTGTGAGCACCTGTTTGTACATACTATGCATATTTGATTTAATTATTCAAGGAAATAGCAAGAGCTTTTTTAGCATTGCTCTTTCAGTAATAGTATTGATTGCTGAGTCAGGTGTGTTTTAATTTTCGTTTAGATTGAATATAAATTCTTATTGTCTTGGATTGTCTCATATAAGTAAATTTTTGAATCATACTCTGCGACCTGCGAATATTATCACAGATTACTATCATGATTCATATAATAAATCTGTAAATGCACAAATTCTAGGATTGGAAAATATGGAATCCTTTCCTTGTTGATATATTTATTGACAAACTGTTAAGCCACACAAGCTAAAATTTTTAGTTCTCTATTAGTTATGCAATCTCTGTTTGAGTTCTCTAATCTGAGGGTTCTTTCCAGGAAAGGCAGAGAGTACTTTTTCTGCTACCCAGACGCAGCAGGTTTGCTGTCAATTTTTGGTCTTGTGACTTGATTGTTAGAATTGTACAAAACATAAATTCAAGTTAGCTTAATTTAGAATCTAGATACTGATAAGTTGCAACACAGGTGGAAGATCTTGCCCGAGTATCATTGAAAAGTCCGGTTTATATTGGGGCGGATGATGGGAGATCTAAGGTGGCTATCTTTTAGGTATGAGGCTGCTTATAGAAAACACTTGATTACTGGCTCACTTGCAATATTTTGTCCTTGAAGGTCACCGTTGATGGGTTGCACAGGTATATTGCGTGGTGCCAGCTGCCAGGAGGTTTGTCTTGTTGTATTCCTCTGTGAAAAGAAACCTTTCAAAGAAGATTATGATGTTTTTCTCATCTTGTAACTCTGTCAAGTACCACTTGGAGCTTCTTAAATATATGCAGGTCGAATGTTTTGATATTTTCATGAAAAGCAAAAGCAGCAGATACGTACTTCAACCTTTTTTGATTTCTGCCAAAGCAGCAGCCCGTGGGCTTGACATTCCAGCTATGGTAAGCTTTGTCTTCTATAAAATATTATCTTGTGATAACATTTGCAGAGGATGTTTACAATTTAACAGGCTTTCATGCATCTTTATGTTGTTGTTTGGATGTCTCACTACTCATATTGCGACATCTGGTTGGCAAAGAAGAGTTTTTTTGTCTATTGTTTATGTTGATTCCTTGTCTCCTAAGTTTTTAATAAAATATAACGGAATGGATTTTGTCTAATCATGTATAGGGTGGTCGAAGTGCATTGGATGGATTATTATTCCGTTGTTGACGGCAATTTTTTTCTGTAGGCGGAGAAAGAACCAGTCGAGGAATACGAGTTTGATGAAAAGAAGCTTGCCAATGTGCAATCTCACCTGGTACATTTCTGTTGTTTGGTAGCGAACAGGACATTTCAACTTTTGCAATTGATAATAAGTAACCTGTTCACAAATCCATGCAGGAAAACTTGGTTTCAAAGATGCTTACAGGTCCTATTTGTTGGCTTATAACTCGCACTCCACGAAGGATATATTTACATTTTGGGTTTGAAGCCATGACATCGTATATGGTATTCTGTGGTTTTTTGTTCACATATTCAGACTTACTTACGTTTCGCATTATTCACCTAGGCTGTTGCGGGATCATTTTGTTTCTCTGGTCCTCCCAAGGTTGAGCTTCCCATAGATGGCAATTCATCTAAATTTAGGAAAAAGCAGAAGGTTGAAGGATCTCGACATGGTATTAATGTAAGTAACCCTTATGGTCAGCAAATGAACGACGACAGCACAGTTTATTCAACATTAACCTTACACTACATGGTGGATGGCTGTTACTTTCGTCAAATATTTTCCAGTTCTGTATTAGAGATTGTCTTCACATTATTTAGGGTCTGAGGCGCGTGCAGTAGAAGAGGTATTTGTTTTGCTCAAGGCAAGAGCTATCTTTTCAATTTAAAGCCGGAGAAGAGTTGTTTGTACTTCCGTAGAGAATACTTTCTTAAGGCATCCGGTAACGATACAGTTTTTTGTCAACTTATTATTATTTACGGTGTACCCAACAGAAAAGTGGGCATGAGGAAGCCATACGAGAGATACATTGATGACATCGGAAAGAAACTGGTAAATGAAATATATCATAATTTCATTTGTGACTAATGTCAACATCTTGTATCTCAATTTCTCAATCATGGGTGAATGGGGCATTTCTTTTGCAAAAATAGGATTTTTCTTGTGTATGATTAATCTAAACAAAAAACTATGCATAGGCTTTTTATTTTTCTTGTACATGATTTCTGGATGCGAAGTCTAATGCAAATCATTGAGATGACAGTGGACATGAGACAGGGTTCACTGATATTCTACTACGAACCAGATATTAATTATAATAATCAAATAACTAATGGGTTTGAGAAATTCACGAAAGCGATTTCTCCTTTGCTTCGTTTTATCATATGACAAAATATAATAATTGTAATTTCTTCTAGTGATATGTCATAGCCATTGGAGATCATGAGTAGAACTTGTATGTACTGGCACTCAGTATGATTTGCCTCAATCCACCAATTGGGGATAAAACCATCAGTATAACCCCGAGGACGATGCATATCTGATAAGTAAATAAAAAACAAGACAAGAAAAAAAGTTAGTCTAAGAAAGCAACAAGAAGAATTTTATTGCTTTGAAAAAAAAAGAGAATTTTATGAGATTTGAGGTAGATAATATTGTACCCAATTTGTCCACCAAGACAAGCTAAACCTTCTGGGCTTGTAGATTGCGAGCCACATAATGCACGGCAGCTGCAAGAAGTTGGAGAACATATATGAATCTATGGATATGAAAGAATTACTTAAATGTCTTGAAACAATTATTTAAAAAATTATACTTACAAAGTATGTGGTGGGAGCGAAAGCAAATCCTCCAAAGAACCCCAGTAGGCCTCCAAAGAAAGGGAAGGTTATCGCTACGAACAAGGTGAACGCTAAACAAAGGACAAAAAAATATTCCATTAGAGGTGTAACAACAAACCAAGTAATAACATAGAGTTGAGAAGAGAGATGATAATGTGGGTGACCATTACCAACATAGAGTGTTCGGGCAATCAATCGAAGGGTTAAACCGGGAGGGAAGTGGAGTTTTTTCACAAGGAAGGTCTCCAACATGTCGAAAACGGGAATTGCATATATCTGCAGCACATTTAAAATAATGTAAGTTGCACAATACCAACATTGTCAGCCAATATGGGCGGAAACAAAAAGGAGACGTCTTGTAGATACCTGGTAGCTTCCAATGACGTGAATCACAACCATCATGTTAGCGAGAGCGATCAACCAACTGGGTTTTTCTAGGGTGATGAGAATGTTATCCTCAACCTTGTTCCCAAAAGCCCAGTATCCAATCAAAGCAACAGGGAAGTAGCAAATAGCAACAATTATGTAAGCAATAACAACACCCTTCCACATTGGTTTCTTTGACGGCTTTTCTGGGGTAGAAGGTATGGTTGCTTGGATTTCCAATACCACATTGTGACCTGCATAAGCAAAGGCTACATCCCCAAGTGCAGTAAAGAAGCCAAAAACATTTCCTGATGTGCTTGAAGATCTATCACCATAATCAATATCAGGCACCTTCCCTTTGTCCAAAGCCGCTGTCCAAGCAATAGTTGAATAACTGCAATTCCGATCACAACCATCACAAACACATGCGAAGTTCAAGCGATACAAGTTCGCAAAATGTTACAATGATGAAGCAAGTATAATTTAGATAGCAAAGATAACCTCAAGGACATGACAGCAGCAGCAAGAGAGACAGCAGAGATGGAATTGAAATTGGGCAACTGGGCGAGCACAAAGTGAACAGAGCCGAATATCATGATGAAGTAGGTGGTCTTGATGGACTTGCAAGAAGGGCAGACGGTGTCATGGAACTTCTTGAGGGACTTGCCGCCGGTAACCATGTACACAATGTTCACACCAACTTCCACAACCAATTGCTGCGGCACCACAATCCATAGCCCAAGCTTGTCGCCGAATGCGTATTGACCCAACTCATGGTACCGATCAAATCGCCTCCCCGGCACCATCTCATGCATCTCAACCATTTGCCATAATGTGTACAACGTTATGACCCATGAGATCACCAGGATCGCCACACCAGGCCCCCTGCATGCAGATACAATAGTATAATATTCAACCATATGAGATTAGACATGGTGAACTTGTTAATGATGAAATGGGTATAATTAGTGATCAGACCATCCGAGTTCGGACATGGCGTAGGGGAGGCTGAGAACGCCGGCGCCAACCATGGCGGTGACATTGTGGAAGGCAGAATACCACCATTTGGCCTCGCGAGAGGATGTGATGGGAAGCCAGTCGTCGAGGGCCTTTTCCTTCTCCGTCTTCTGTGCTACCTTTTCCTGATGATCATTGCCAGCCATGGTTGTCAAAGATGATCAAGGATGTTATTGGGTAGCAGACCAAGGATTTATAGGACACAGATTACATTCTGTAACTTCTTGTAAGTTGTAACAACTACGACCCCCTTGGGACCAATCTGTCTGACAGCTTGACGGTGGTAAATGTGGGAGTTGGAATCATTCATTTATAGTTTTTGCAAGCTGTTGATTCAATATACGTTGTATTCTTAAAACCAGGGCAGGAATCTGTCGACAAGTAGATTTTGGAGGGTACCAGTAATTAACCTGCACCGTTTTGTATATAGAAATTATTTTTATATTGGGAACAAGTTGATGGTGTGCATGCATGTAATTCGGGCAGCGGAGATCCCTGTCCATTGAATGATTCGTGCTTTCGGAAGGAGAAGAATTATGGACCATCGAAGTTGTTATCAAGGGAGTTTGTCGACCATGCAGCTAATTTGTATGCCAAAATGGAAAACTTCCCTCCAAGATCGCCATATATAGCTTATGATTCCAAATTTGCAATTGTACTTTGCCAAAGACAACTCCTCACTCATAAACATAGTTGCAAAAATCAGAATTAGAATCAGAATCGATTTTCGAGGGAGTCAATGAATCGAATCGAATCAGTCCAAATCGGTTTAGTTGAATTGGTATAAATATGTCGTATACAAAAATTTTTAACTTAGTCAAAATTATGGGTTATTAATTATAAAACATAAAATTTTGATATTATGGTATGTATCATCTTTTATAATATTTTTTCAATTTTTTTGATTTTTTTGAATTATTTAAAATTAGTGATTATTTTTTACTCGAGTCAGATTCGAGTCAAGTTTTAATTACGAGAATGCCACGACTATTTCTTTATTTCTTTCCTCTGTCTTTCCCACACCCGCCACCCTCCTTCCCCTGACGTTGTTGTCGCCGCCACCGCCTCCCTTGCCAGCCCTGCCCTGTCCCTCCCTGCTGCCGCTGCCCAGTCCCCTGCCCCCCCTTGCGCCCCCTGGTCCACCCTGCGCCGCCCGCCCGGCACTGCCACCCCCTTCAGCGCCTCCAAATCCTCACCCCCCCCCCCCAATTGCCATCGTCGCCACCTTGTCCTCCCCTGCCACGTCTATCACCGCCGTCTGGAATTGACCACCCTCCACCCAGCCCCACCCCCCCGTCGCTCAGTTGCCACCCTTGCTGCTCGCCGTTGCCACCCTGTCCTCCCCCCACCTCGTCTATCGCCGCCATCTTGAATCGACTGATTTGGGCCGATTCCAGAATCGGCTTGAATTGGGCAATTCACGGACCGATTTGCATAAAGACCAATTTGCATGATTTTTTGAATCGGAAACCCATCGATCCGATTTAAATCGGCCGATTCCAAGTGGGATCAGCCGATTCTTGCAACTCAACTCATAAAAAAACTGGCTCATTCATTTATTTTTATGGGAAGTCATCATAAAAAAATTATAATACATTATAAAACTATAGAAAAAGAATTAAGGTGACAAAAAAGAATGTGGTGAAAGAAAGGTGACCAAAAATTTCTCACCTGTTTTAAACTTGGGGAAATAAAAGAGAATTAACATATGCTTACTTATAAATATAAAAATAATTTTAGATTTTTATGGTTTTAATAACTGAGGAGAAAATGTGGTGAAAACTAAAACTTTTCTTCATAGTTTTTTTATTGGAAGTGGAGAAAAGTTTTCCTTTTTTTTGGTAGCTAGCAAGCAAGCATACAAAATTTAAACTTTTAACAATATTTGTAGATTGTTGATCTCAAGACAGGAAGGTTCGTTTCAAGATACCTCTACCGAAAATTTATCATTTGTAATTTCATAAATCCTAACATAAAATCCATATATGTGTAGTACCCTTGTTGGCTGAAAGAACAAAAGAATAATATACATAGAACTTTGTATTAATTTACCACTTGGTATTTTTATGCGCATGTAGAAAGAATTTTGAAAATTTTATTCGTAGATTATTATTATGTGCTTTATTTAAGATCATTAGCTGTTTTTATTTTTCATATATCATTATTGAAAAACAATGAGAAAATAGCGGAGAAGAAATAGTACAAATGATGAAATGATTATTAGCAAATGGCGGAAAATTCTCACAAAAAAAATATTTGGTAGAACATAGAATTCACAATACAACGTCATGTACAGTATATGGCATCAAAACTTATAAATTCTTATATTGTAGTTAGCCTTAAAATTTTTCATTAATATCTACAGAAATTGAACGCACCTTATGCAGCGTGGGTACATTATCCTCACCATAGGGAGCTTGGGTGCCGATCACCATTTTCTCCAGACAAGCTAGTGCAGATGATTGATGACAAGAAGTAGATAATCAGAGATCATGATCAAGAGATATCACAGAAATTTAGAAGAAGAAGAAGAGGAAGAAAAAAGGAAGCTCGCCTGGGTAATATCGATCAATGGGAGGAGAGTTCTAGAGAGTCCAGATGTAAGAAAAAAAACTAGAAGACGAGACGAGAGGGAGACATCATGAGTTGATTAGAAGAAGTTACTACTTGCATTAAAAAAACAAGCATTGCATACATATCCTTGGTAGGAGGGATTGGTTGTAGATAAGGAACCAGTAGTAGGAGATGCTGCCGGCATTTCTTTGTCCATCTTATTGATTAAGTTGTCTTGATCAATCGTAGGTAATCGTCAGCAACAACTAATATTACACTTATTTTTTTACTCAATGCTTCTTCATTGAATTTTTTAGTTTTCGTTGTGTATTGAATATCTTTGATTTTTAATTTTTTTGGGGTAAAACATATAATATTGTTGGCAATTTGTCAATATAAATAATCTCAAATGTAATTTTGCAATGCAATTGCGTGAATATGCTAGTTATATTAATGAAGGGTATCATGTAAGTGCACAATTCCTTACATAATATTCACAATAAGGTGCTTCTTCATAACTTCCTCAACATCAAGTAATCAAAAATAACTTGGATATATCCTAAATTGAGTGAAGTATTGAGGTCACCAATAAATTGAGATGAAATCTTTTATGAAAAAGATTTGTAAAGATTACAATACTTAATAAGAAAAGTGGGTATGTGACAGCAAATTTTTCAAGAAAAACATGATCTATTTTCTTGTAGTAGTGTTTGTTCAAACATTTTTTTGAATTTTTTTTAAAAAAGCTGATCATTAATTAGCCAATGGTTTTTTTACAAAGTAATTATCTTTTTCAAAGCTAATATTTAACAGCTTATCTTAGACAAAAGGGGAAAAGGTAGATGTTATTTTGTTTTAACTTACTCTTGAAATAAGTGAAAAGATTGGTCTCATCATGGAGAATTTCGGTACTGGCCAAATGTGTATGTTTATCTATACTCCTTTAAATTACATATACGAAAGGTTATACGCTACCGTATTGCTCACTTTATAATCACACAGCCCCACCCTTCACCGTCGCAGCCATAAGATAATCTATCAAACCATTACAAAACTAATCATTCTTGTTTTGAATGAATGAACTTACACCTCAATATCTTATTCATTTGAAACAAAATTCTGTTTTGATAACGATGTGCATTTGCCGGTGATACACAGTATTGCAATATCTTAAAACATATATATTAGTCAATATATTAAAACATATATATTAGTTAAAATGAATATTGGAATCTTTTAGTTGAAGCAATAACTCCTCATTTTCAGAGAGTAAGACCCCCTTGGACAGGAGCATGCAGGACACCTTCAAATTACATCCCATACTTGTTCCCGCCTGCAATTGTCAGCATTTGCCCCGACTGTTGACAAAATATCATTCTTTTCACACTCGCAGTTTTTTGTCCTCAACGACGAAGGCAAACACGGGTAGGTTACGCCTGATTGCAGCTTTTGCTCCTCTGGTGCTTCCTTTCTAGGATTGCAGCTCCTCATGCATGATACTGAATCTGAATCTTCAAGAGGCAAAAGAGATCAATCACCACGAGAAATTAAGGTCTCGACCAGAATATCCCCAAATCGAAGGCAAAAGTTCGTCAATCATTTCCTTTTTTTTGTGGTCCGAAAAGTATGGACAATGAGTGATGATCTCAAGTCAAATGGATTTATTTTTTTATTTTTAAACAAAAAATTAAATTATTAAGGATAGAAGCGGCAGCCGGCGTCCGCAAAATTATGACAAGCCCGTCACAGAAGGAGGAGATAATTTGCTGTATCACTTGCTATGGCAAACACTATGCAATCATTTTTTAATTAATTTAAATTTATATAATTAGTAAAATTTAAAAATATAATTATAATTTGTAATTATCTTCATAAATTTTATTACTTATAACCGATAATAAAGCTGCTGCACGGAGTTTCAAATGTAAGCCAATCACAAAGTGATCTCAGGTCAGTCATAGTCATCGACGGAGGACCCACAGATCCAACGCCTAGGGATCACTTTTTGACCGTGTTTGGTCTGACCTGATTTTTCCCATTCTACGTTCTACTTACTAAAAAGTGAGCTGGGTTAGGCTCTCTAAGCCAGAGCAGTTAGAGAGCTAATTGGGCTCTATAAAAGCCCACCTGCTTAGTGGGCCCCTCAGCCCATTCTGCGTTCTACTTACTAAAAAGTGAGCTGGGTTACGCTCTCTAAGACAGAGCAGTTAGAGAGCTAATTGGGCTCTATAAAAGCCCACCTGCTTAGTGGGCCCCTCAGCCCATTCTTCTTTCTGTAGGTTCCTTTACAGGGCTGCGACCCGTCTGGGACTGGGCCTGAACCGGACCGGCCCACGGGCCTGCGCGAGTTCAAATATCAAACTTGAGTAACCCATTTGCTTGTCTCCCGTGCATGGTTATCAAGTTATTGCATTATCTTATGTCTATTTATATCTTCCATCTACACTTACTAATATATAAAATAGAGGTCTTTTAATATGGTTGCGTCGTAGACAACCTCTAATTATTTTATATATTATTATTTATTTTATTTTTTATTAATAAAAAATTATTTTTTTATTATAATTAAAATTTATTTCGAATTTTTTAATATTTTCCTATTGTAATTAGGATTTATTTTGTCATGTGTGCAGTCATCTAATTATTTTTCAATATTACTATTTATTTCTCATTAGTAAAAATTTTACTTTTTTATTGTAAGTAGCATTTGTTAGAATCTTTTAATATTTTATTATTGTAATTAGGATTTCTTTTGTCATGTGTTATCTAATTATTTTATAATATTGTCCTTTTATTTTTAATTAAGATTTGTTTCGAATCCATTAAATATTTTTCTATTGTAATATTTTTTTATTTTTATTATAATTAGGATTTATTTTGAATCCTTTAATCACCCATAGTGCAGGTTAATAACTAGTTATATTATACTAAGTAAGATGTCGTACTATACATGATTTATGTGATATAAATTTTAATTTTATACATAAACTCATTGATTAATAAGATAGATTGTAATAATTTAATATTTTAAATATAGAATGCGATTGACTTAAAGATATTTTCTATTTGAATGAAAAGATAAATAATAATTATTTAATTTTTTATTGTATTTTTTAATGATAATTAGATAAATTCATTTTAGGAGGAAGTTAAAAGTTGTGGTTACCAAGTTCGAACCCTTGACCTTCTACCATAAAAGTCATTATTATTATTATTATTAAGAAATTAAGATTAGCGAGATTCGAACCCGTAACCTTATGCATGTAATATTTTTATTAGATTTTGATTGATCGATTCTCCTACTTTTCATTTTTGACCCGTATTGAGTTCCCTTTTATTTATTAACTAGTTAAGATGTTGCACAATGTGTAACTTATATCAGATAAATTTTAATTTTATATATAAATTATCATCGAATAATTAAATAAATTATAATAATTTAATATGTTAGATATGCACTATAATTAACATTGAAAATATATCCTATTCGAATAAAAAGATAAATTATAATTATTTGATTTTTTATTATATAGTTTTCAAAACAATTAGACCATGTCTTTTTAGTAGAAAGTTAGAAATTGAGACCGGTAGAGTTTGAACTCGTGACCTTTTATCGTGAAAAATATTTTTATTATTTATTTTTACAAAATTAAGGTTAGTAAAATTTAAATTTGTGACCCTCCGTAGGAGGCATTTTTATTGTATATTTTAGATTTTTTAGTTGGGTTTTTTATTGTATTTTTTAGATCTTTTTAATTAGGTTCGAACTCGGGACTTTATATCGAAAAAGTTTTATATATATATATATATATATATATATATATATATATTACGAAATTGAGGTTAGCTAAACTCAAACCCAAGGCCCTTTACAAGAAGCAATTTTATTATATTTTTTAGATTTTTATTATATTGAGCTCTTTTTTTTATTAATGAGAGTTGATAAAAATAATAATAATAATAATTAATAATAAAATTAGGTCACATTATATATAGTAATAGGCAAGATGTCGTGCCAGCCATACACGGCCAATATTAGAGAGAGATTTTAATTTTATTGATAACCATTATCTAGAATGACTCACTTGCATGGTAATTAAGACTTAAGCACCTAATAAGTAGTTAAATATCGTAAATCTTTTTTCTGTTTAATACATTATTTTGACACGAAGAAGGTACTTTCTAGGTGTAAGACGAAGGTACGTACTAATTTTTACATATAATCCTTTTTTCTATTTAATGTAATACACTTCTATACAAAGAGGGTACGTACGTAGTACTTCCTTTGCGGCTGTAAAACAAAAATTGATGGCTGTCTAATTAACCATTTAGGAAGTCCACATTCTTAGTATTTGTCAAAGTCGCAATTTATATCCATATCCATTATGATTATGATGTGAGACTATATTCTCAATTGCATACCAAATCCAAATATATACAACCTAAATCAAGTAATGAAACAAACATAGATACGCAAATTTTCTACAACTTTCTTATGATGTGTCATAAATAGACATGGCGATGGGCATGTAAGTGTTCTCTGTCATTGTCCATGTCTATTAATAATTAATAATAAAAAATATTCTAGAAGATTTGTTAAGATTTTGTTAAGACTTATCAAAATTGATAAGCCTTATCTTTTAAAAAAAATATTAGTTTTATTTACTCTTATTAATAAAAGAGAAATTTAATATTCACCTAAAATTAAAATTAGGAGAATTTACTAAAAATATATAATAAAAATGTAATAAAATATAATAAAAATACCTTATATGCATATGGTCATGAGTTCGACTCCCGCTAACCTCTTTTCTTTAAAAATATAATAGAAATATCATTTATTGTAGAAAGTTGTGGTTCAAACTAGGCTAACCTCAATTTTTTTTAAAATATAATAAATATACTTTTAATTGTAGAAGGTCACATGGCTAACCTCAATTTTTTTAAAAAAATATAATAAATATAGCTCTTATTGTAGAACGTCATGGGTTCAAACCCAACTAACTTCAATTTTTAACTTCATACTTATATGAGTAAGTCTATTTATTTTGAAAAAAAAATCATATAATTATAATTTATTTTTTATTCAATTATGATATATCTTTAAATTCAATCAAAATCTATATTAAAAATATTAAATTATTATATCTATCTCATTATTCAATAAGAATTTATATATAAAATTAATATTTATTTGGTATATGTCATGCAATGACACGATATCTTGCCTAGTTTAATATATTTATATTAATCTAAGTTTTAGAAAATTTACCAAAACTTTTAAATTGTAACACCCTACTTTGGTTCACCTGTGACCCAACCGAAAAATGTTACCGGCGACCAAACCGTTAGCTACTTGATTTGGCTAAACCGACCGAGATCTACCTTCGGTGTCTCAAGATGATGATGTAACATACAAAGCATAGTTAAGATGTTTGGGTTCTAACGTTGTCCTACATGCATGCTATGTTATTCAATGAAGTATTAAACAAACTAAACAAATGAAAAGTTTTAAAGAAAATGTCTATTTTTAAAATAAAACAAACACAGTTTCCCTTAAAAGTACAATAGGGACCACCATGTCAATAGCAAGCAATATATATTTATAACAATAAAAATAAAAAACACAGTCAAAACACATCATTTCCTTCATATTCCAGTTATCATTACTCTCTTCATCATCTGAGGCGAGTCTAAACTCCAATACTCACCACGTACATTTCCATTCTCAATTTCGTTCACATATAAAATATTTATATCAATTCATAGAATGATATTCAAATTTCGTCATTCAAATAGTTCAAAACATATCAATAATTATACTCGACAGGTACATGCACGAGCAATTTCAGTGTTGCTCTTTCGAAGTTTCGATAGCGCTTATTCCTCATAGTTCTCTCCTACATAGATAATAAAAAAACATTAGTAATGACCGTTACCGATCAATAAATAACTAATAACAAAATAACATAAGAGCTGACCCTCCTGTTGAATGAAAACCTTGTTACTCTTCCTTATAGAAACTCTCATAAGGGCAATAACTATGAGTTGTTGACCTCACGCGACAGGATTCCCTTTCTATCTCGTCCTCATTTATTGGCCACTTTAAACTTTCCCTTGCACGAAAAAATCATTCTCTTTTCTTTCAGCCCTCTATATTCTCTGTATCACTCCTGACCCTAAGTAAAGAGGTCTAGTACTCTCATGCTTGTGCCTTCAATACCTTTTAAAACCACAAATCTAGACGTGTATTGCATAGTAGTATTTGTAAACCTCTACACTTATCCTGGTTTGAGGAACTCAAATATAGAGTTTTCAGGATCCCTCGAGAATAGAACAGATGCTTACCAATTCTAGAGCCCGTTTTGACAAACACACGCCCTATCTTAAGACGCGGTCATTGATTTTCTCCAGTCTCACATCTCACTGAGAATGCGAAAAATTATATATAATAGGCCTAAAGGCATCGTGATCCAGATTTGAGTTTTCGAAAACAAACTCGTGGGATCTTATCCTCGAAGGTAATTAAGCAAGAAATTTCATACAACTAGATACCCCGTGTGGAGTGAGATATAATAAATCTACCAGTCGACACATCCGCTTACGTGTTAAAACAAAACACGACATAGTATAGAAGTCAAACTAAAAGTGAGTCCTAAACGTACTTGGTAGAAGCTCTAATCGTATCACGCATCTAAGCGGCGAACTCCTATTATGTACATACACATCAAACTAAAAGCTAATATCCACTTATGATGCATTCACACGTCCTATAAAACACGCATGTCAATCATACTCACATCAACCATACATCAATTTATATATAATTTTCTACGCTACGTTGCATTAAATTATGATACTTACTTAATTTACCTAATTAGTTCCTTAGCATTCGTTTTAATACAATTCAATAAAGCAATTCATATTTTTATTACAATAAAATAGCTAACATATACATTCATCAATCCTAACATATTGTGGTAACAATTATCACCTTTAAGAAATTAAGTCGGAGTTAATTATACTTAATGTCGTTGGCAATCAGCGATGGCTAAGATTTTGTCACATGACTCAAGAGTTGAATTCGGCACCTAGCAGCGTCTGAAGTTCAATCGAGTTTGACTGGATTAGTTCGGAAGAAGATTCAGTGAATCTAGTTTTCCTGCAGTTTTCAACGTTTTTTTGATAGTTTCGGGTGGATTTTTTGCGATTTTTTCGGCGAGGTAATCTAGGCTATGGGTAGGCACCAGCTCAGCGAGTTCAAACTAATGGTCATGGTGGTGACGGTGGCAACAATGGCGATGACTGCTAGCAGTGGCAACGAGTCGATCGAGGTCGGTTAGTCGTACGATTGGCCCTCGATAGACCTCAGCGGCGATGTTGGGTACGAGGGAAATGGTCGGGGGTAGGAGGGGAGGCGTCAGAGGCATGGTGGTGGCGAGTCGACGTCGGGAGCAAGGCGCGATCGCGCTGCGTCAGGGCATCTTAGAGGTCAGGCGACTGTTGATGGGGTTGGTCAGTGGCAATGTAGAGGCCAGAAGGGTTGTTGACGGTGAGGGTGGAGGCAACGTCGAGGGTTTGGGAGGAAAAGTCAGGGAGAGTTCTCGAGGGCAATTTTGTATGTAAAGTTGATTCGGCTCCAACTCGTGTCAAAAATAATAACTTACTTGTAATAAATCTTAACAAAAATCTTAAAAAATAGGGGGAAATCCCATATATAATATATACCATAATATTATAATGATATGTTCTATAACTAACAACACATTCAAACTGCTTTATAACGCATCTAATGGGTTATTTAGCTTAAAAATAATTCTACGATTAGATACATAAAAAATAACGGCATACTATCATATACTCTGATAATTTTTTCTCATCATCTTCTGACGTTATCATTGTATATTCAGAGACAACTAACCCTCATTGTTCATAACTCACAGGTGACCTCAACTTAGCATGCAATTTATGAAATTGACTCGACTCGTACCAATGATTGAATTAACCAATTTGTTAATCTTAAACTTTGACTCGAATCACAAGTTTTACATAAATTATTAATAACATAATTATCAAATACCTAGGTCCAAGACTTTTAAGTTTCTACCGTCTTCCTTAAAACCATTTTTTGAAAAGTTTCATCCCTGCTTTAGTCCTTTTTCAATACCACTGCCCTTTTACGTAACAATTCATTGTAATTTACTATTTAATTTTTTAGTGAAATATTAAATCATTAAATAATTACTTTTCTTAATTTACTTCCATATATCCTCTACGGGTTTTGTTTACAAAAATTAATTTATATTTAATAAATTACTTATTTATGATATTTCTCGTTTTTTCTGTCCATTCGACGTTTGTCCGTAATATACGGATGTGGACATTAGTGATACATGTCGAGCGGACATAATCAAATATGACACTCTTTGAATTAATTGACATGACACTGGAATGGACTCGTGTTGGGCGTGTCCACGTCCGTCGATTTCCTCCCATATCAATCTACACCTGACTCTCAGATTTTTGTGGAAGAGACGAATGCATGACAGAGTGGGCGGTGAGCCAACTTGGAACTCAAGTGGCATTTAGCACAATATTTTTTAAGATAAAAAATGGGCATATTAGCTAACCCTTTTCTTGGGTGTTTTTGGGTACCAAATAAAAAGCTTTATCGAAGTTCCATGAGATGTTTACATGACCCTGCAGGTATGCGTCCCAGAGGACATCTACTGCAAGAAAGGAGAAAGCAATGAGAAAAGATCATGTGCTCAAATGAAATCAATAGACAAAAACAGCTCATGCCCATGAAAACGAAAGAGAAAGCAATTGATGTCAGCAGGGCGAGGTTGGGAAAGGTGGAGGTCAGAGGCCATAGCGACCCATAAGAAAAGTATTATGGATCAGAGGCATGCCTTGCCCTCTAACGATCAACATAACATGTGTTTTCCTGAGTACCTTCAAGAACTTAAGCATCAAGTGGTTGGCATCAACCTTCCAAATTCGTGAGCGTTTTTATATGAAGGGGCCATTGTTTAAGAATCTGGGCTGTGAGAAGCTATAAGAGTAAAAATATAAGTCCTTGAGGCGGTCATGTGATGGTGGTAAATTAATCAATGGATAGCCGCCACCCGTGATCGGTGACCCGATGCTACGCGGTATTGTGAGATAAGACTGTGAGTCAGATGGGAATTGAATCCAAGTGTATTTGCCATGGAAGGCCATCCGCTCTGTAGATATATACAATTCACATGATAGAATCTATTTCTCTTCGTCAACAAATAAATCTCAAAAGGTTCCTTTTAATTTTCTACTTGTCTGATGGAGTTGGTGAGAACGTCATTCAGACCCATTCCATAAAGATATACGAGTATTTTGAAGATGGTGATGAGAACGCATCTGGGTAACAAAGTTTCACGTAGCTACGACAAATGGGTTATTCTATGGAGATCCAATTGAACACAGATATAACTGGGGGGATTATATTTTATTAAGGAGTGTCTGATTAGTGCGACTCGAACTTGGTCATCTTTTACTTTCTTTTTGCAGCTTTGCATTTTCATTTACCAGCGTCAGCCCTTAACACTATTGGCACCCCGCACCAACATTTTTTATGAAAATTAATTTAAGGGATTAATTATGGGCTACTTGTAGTGAAGAAGTCGTTAAGTAGCATATAAAAAGTTTGATTGTGTTTTATTGATCATTTAGAAACAGTGACTTGTATGGAGATAACCCCATGACTATTACGAAAGGTCAACTCCAGGCCTATTGATTCAAGGATCAATCAAGGATATCACGGATACGTTTAGTAGGATCAATTACGGGTCAATAAAGAATAATAAGATCAATTGAGTATCAACAAAGTGTCAAAAGGTAATCACTGTGCCAACACAATTTACCATGTACAATAATAAATCATTAAGGTGAAAAATCAAATAAGATAAAGAAATAACTTAATTGGTTTGAGTAAATTATACGAATCATATTTTATATAGAAAATATCCAATAATTTCATACCCATTTCACAATGAAAGTTGTAACAAAAGGCTTACATAGGCAGATATTCCAATGACCCAAGAATGCTGCTGATTTTCCCATGATCAAATACCAATATTGACAAAGAAATTTTGGTTGGAGGATCCACCAATATCGTTTTCAATTTAATTTCTTTTTATAAAATGTGTACTCACCTATAAAATCACAAGCACACGGTGGTTGAGTAACTACCTTTAGTCGAAAACGTTACGATTCACTATCAAGTAAGCATTAAGCTTATATTCATTGTTTTCAGGCCACATAATTGGCCGAAAGAAGACCAGGAATCGATAGGTTGAATTGCCATTAATCTTGAGCTTTGCCCAACAATCGTCCAAACCGTAACAGCCCTTATTATGATGCATTTACTCTTATCTTGGCATTGCCACTTAATTGCAAAAACTAGGCTGTGTAGTAATACAATTTGTGAATTGCAGACTTTTATTAAGGAACTATTGCACGCCCAGACGTAACAGAGGAAGCAAGAGTCAAATCAAAATGTAGGAATTCAATACTAATTCTCAATCAATGAGCCGATAAAGATGGGCGGCTAATTTCTTGAAGTTTAACGTTTTCTCATAAATAAATATATGTATGTATGTAAAAGTTTATATCTTCTCTTTTAACACTCAAAACAAATGTTCACACAACCCCTGCAAAACTTGTTTTGCCACGTATTCGTATCCATGCCATAGAGAAGAGACGACAACTCTCCATTTTGGCACCACTTCTCAAACATTATCTGAGCAATTTCACGGAATTCTCCGCCGCCGGTTGGCTAGATGTCCGACGAGTTTTTGCAAGTTGGTAACTGACAATGCCGCCAACTCTTGTTTTGCTCACCAGTTTCTTCTGCTCCATATAATGAATCGAAAATCTCCCGCCCAACACACAAAATGGTACCATTATCCTCACCATATCTAGCATTAAAATTTAGAGGCCAAAAGAATCTTGCACATCCTCGTTTTCCGTCTACTACATATATGTTCTCACTGTTCACCACAAAAAAGAAAAAGCAGAAATCCAAATTGGCCCACCTCCATTAAACCTCTTCCCCACTCTGGAGCTTGTCAGCGGCCGCAGCTTCTTATCAGTGGATTCCACCGTGTTTGACATCGGTGGTTAGCCAAAGGTATAGATGGTTTTTTATATGATTCCAGCCTTCGCTGTAATGGGTAGGTCTGTTTTTGCTTGCTGTCTGGTTTGTTTCTCGTGTTATGGAGTGTTGTTAATAGCATTGAGAAATTGCGATCGTTTGAACACTGGTTGAAGAAATGCTCTTAATGAGAATGCTAATTTTGTTTTTTTAATATTGGGGAGCAAAAGTTTGTTCTTGTTCTTTTTATGATGCCAACTGTATCTTATTGATAACCTGGTTTTGCCTTTCTTCAATTTCTTTATCATTTTGGCGGCCATAGATAGAGAATCATAATTCTTCATCACCTTTGTTTTCAAGCACAAGCATTGCTTTGAAGTGTATTAATGTAGCACACTGTCTTCCACCCACTCTCTCTAAAGGTCATGAATCTGATCTCTTGGTAGTAGTTTTTCTTGCTATAGATATTCTGCATTTGATCTATATGCATGGGAGAAAGATCTTAGAATCTGATATCTTGATGGGTTCTTCAACAATTTATTACGCAGTTTAACTGATATAAGCAAAGCAAAAAGATCCAATCTTTGATCTTGGTTTGGAACCGTTCATGGCCGCGCCAGATTTTCCATTGAGGTGGGAGAGCAGCGGCGACCAGTGGTGGTACGCCTCCCCCATCGACTGGGCGGCCGCCAATGGCTACTACGACCTGGTACGAGAGCTGCTCCGGCAAGACGCCAACCTCCTCATCAAGCTCACCTCCCTCCGCCGCATCCGACGCCTCGAGACGGTTTGGGACGACGACTCCCAGTCTGACGCCGCCCGCTGCCGCGCCCTTGTCGCCCGGAACCTCTTCCGGGACTGCGAGACGAGGGACGGCAACAACACCCTCATCCGCGCCGGCTACGGCGGGTGGCTGCTCTACTCCGCCGCCGCCGCCGGCGACGTCGACTTCGTCTACGAAATCCTGCACCGGGATCCCCTCCTCGTGTTCGGGGAGGGCGAGTACGGCGTCACCGACGTGCTCTACGCCGCGGCGAGGAGCGGCGATTGTGAGATTTTCAGGGTTTTGTATGATCATGCCATCTCGCCGAGATGTTGGGGCGGGAGTGTCGAGGAAGAAGTGGAGGAGCAGCAGAGGAGTGGAGGCGGCAAGGCCTCTGTATTTAGGTGGGAGATGTTGAACAGGGCGGTTCATGCTACTGCAAGAGGTGGGAACTTGAAGATTTTGAGGGAGTTTCTTGGGGATTGCTCTGATGTTTTGGCTTACAGGGATGGCCAAGGATCAACCCTCTTGCACGCTGCCTCTGGCAGAGGTCGAGTCCAGGTTCAATTTTCCATCATCTTTCTTCTTCTTGGAGATTGATAATTTTTTTGGTAGTATATATATATATATATATATATATATATATATATATCTAACCTGCATTATTACATGGTAAGTGATATGTTGAGGATTGTTTCTTTGATGAGCTAACTATTTTGTTTCGATCTTCCATAAGAATAGGTTTGCTAATACCTCCACCCGTTTTTTATTTGCAAGCAGGACATGATGTAGAAGTCATTCCTAATAAGTAAAATTTGATGAACTCTGCCCTTGATTTTACAAAAGATGACGTATACCCTGTTTAATTTTTTGTGTGGAAAATCTGTGTGCCATAGAAAAATTCAGATATTTTGATGGACCGAATTATTTGGGGAAATGATGGATTAGGATTTCAATTGAGTGATTCAATACTTATTGTAATTTGTTTCATAAGTACATGACTTCTTTTGTTTCCCGAGTGCAATAATTCATTTATCTCAATTAGTTAATTTTCCCAGGTGGTGGAAGATTTGATCAAATCTTTTGATATTATTAACTCCAAAGACAACCAAGGAAACACTGCACTGCATGTTGCAGCATATCGCGGCCATCTCTCTGTTGTCAAAGCTCTCATTCTTGCTGATCCTTCCTCCATTCTTGAGACGAACAAGGGAGGTGACACCTTCCTTCATATGGCAATAACTGGCTTCAAATCACCTGGTTTTCGTAGGTTGGACAAGCAAATGGAGCTCATGAAAAATCTAGCAGATGGAAGCTTTGTTGATTTATCACCAGTCATCAACCTTCAGAATAACGATGGCCGAACTGCACTTCATATAGCTGTGACTGGAAACACACATTCTAATTTGGTGGAGCTTCTCATGCCAGTTCCCTACATCAACCTCAACATCCGTGACAACGATGGGATGACTCCATTGGATCTTCTGAACCTACGGCCTAGATCAGCGTCATCTGGAATACTGATCAAGGAGCTTATATCAGCAGGGGGCATATCAAACATGAAGGATTATATGACTCGAAATGCCATAGCTAGCCAACTGAAAATGCAGGGCATCTGTGGCAGCCCTGGCACTTCTTTTCGTATCTCTGATTCAGAAATTCTCTTGTACGCTGGAATGGAGAATGGTTCTGAGATAAGTGGTGACAGAGAAAGTACAAGGGCAAGCTCAAACTCAAGCCCTAGCAAGAGTGACCTGAGCAATGCAGACAACATTAGCATTTGTGACAAATTGTCTGTGACAAAGAGATCAGCAGCTCCTTCAGTTGGTAATGCTGCTAGACATTTGAAAGCTTTGCTTGGATGGTCCCGTCGGAGGGAGAAGAAGACCAACACAACCTCAGCTGACTCAATGAAGATGGTGGTCGATACTGATTCTCTCAATTCATGCCGGAAATTTAGTTTCACTGGAGACATACCCATACCTTTGAGACTAAGATACACAAATGTAAGTTCACTACCTTATAACAAAAGAGCTTTGGCAATGGAAACCTCTCTGCCAAGCGCATCAACCAAAGAGAAATTCACAGCAGGTCTTGTGCAGGGTGTTATACAATCTGTACCCAACATAAATTCCCCCACCAAGACTTCATCAAGAACTCCATTGTCCTCATCACCGGGCAGGTTAAATAAGCATTGTGATTCCATGTCAGATGGTGAAACGGGAGAATGCTCCCTCTCAAAAATATCGATCGAGGGAACGCCATCAGAGGCATCAAACAAGATGACGCCACTTAACAACAGGCTAATGAATGAGTACTTCTGTTTTGGTGCGCAAGGACTTAATGTGGAAGAACCTGTCCCTAGGCGGCATTCAGATAGTGTATACAAGCAATCAGCTCTTTCTGTGGCATGACTATTAGTTGCTGTATGAAAGCCTAGACAAGTTCAATTTCTTTGTTACTAGAAAATATACTGGTCATACATAATTATAGAAGTTTGTTGAGGCCGTGTCTTTGTTGGCTTTGCCGATATTATTTGGCTTTGGAGGTATGTTTTTCTGTTTTTTTGTTCGCTTGTGCAGAAAATTGATGTAACAGCACAAGTTACACGCTTATTAGGTCTTATAAACTTGTTGGTAATGAAGTTCAATAGCTGATTAACACTTGTGAAAGATTGATGGGTAGTCTCTTCTTCTATTGAGTGATGATTGAAAACATGAATCAGCTTTATATGAAAATCGGCTATGTTGTAATTCATTTTGTTTTGGTACACCCCAAAGAATACTGGAGTTGATCCAAATTCATGGAGGGGCGACATCATCTCAGCTTTTGCATCAGCTGCACATGATAGCTTGCCCTTGTCTCTGAACGCGTTGGTATTAGCTTAGGATGGAAGTTTTCGTTGGTGGGTACTCAATGCAAATAGTGTTTGTTGGAGGACAGCAAATGCCAACTGCCAACTAGAAAGAAGTCTGACTTGCATCGGAACCCCATGACAAGCTGAGAAAGCACAATTGAGATGCCTCCGAGGAAAAGCTTATAGCGAGCTCCGACTTATATTTTAGCAACCATAATACGTTTTCAAAGATTCAAGTTCGCGTCATACATTGACGAATGCTAGGGGAGACAACGTCCGAGCTTTTCAACAGACCTATTCAAAAGAGCTTGGAGATGTTGACCTGAAATCAAAACCTTAAACCCAGGACTTCTCACCAACCCAGTACAACCTTGGCTTCCCAATTGGGCGTCTACAAGAATCCAAGTCATGCAGATGTCTGTTAAAAAAAAATCATGTAGATGCGCGTTTCCTGGTTCCCACTGACATTTTTGTGCACTGACCAGAAAACAATGAAACTATCACAAGAATCAAGAAGTTGAATCCCCCAAGGGCTTTAGACCTCCACTCAATCACGAGTCTCAAGTAAAATTTCCCGAATTGTGGTAATTGATAGCGGAAGTCCCAAAAGCAGCCGCTAACTACAAGACAGTAAGCGACGCTTTCGTGCCGTTTCTTGCACGGCAGGTAGTTTCGGGCAAGCCGCAATCATTTTTCATCGTGTTGTGAACCAGCAACAAGCAAAATCACACATTCAGCAAATGTAATGGCTCATGAGACAAGCGAACAAAAAGCTGTGGTTACTTACAGTCATCACTAAATTACCGAGAACGATATTTTACTTAACCATACATATTAGTTCTCCATGAATTGGCCGTGCCTCTTGATCGGCATTACTTGGTTGTTTCCTCGGTCATTCTTTTACTGCTCGGAGCGCTGCGACAAATTGCCGAGTTGGTGTCCTTGTTGGGTCTCGATTTAGATTTTGTGGTAGCGGGTATGCACTTGGCCGTGACTCCCTTCTCCATCAAATCCAACTTTGAGCTCCTGTAGTACATTGTATTAACAAAACACCATACACAACATAACATGCATGAATCGAATTCATGGAACAAACATTAATAATCACATTACTTAGCAACCACTAATCATTCAATTTAATCGTATCATGAGATCACTTTGTCGTTAATAATCAAATATTTACCTATCAGCATTATAAGAAGAGGATCTCTTCAACCAAATCAGCTCCTCCCCGTTGGCCCCAACATGACCCTTTCGTGTTGTCTCAACCAAGCTCCCGCTGAAGTGCTCCTTCCGGATCCGGCAGAAGTCCGGACCGTCCATCACACTCTCCGACCCGGATACCCGAGGGGCGACCCGATCTTTATAATGCGCAGCCAGCGAGAACCCATGGTCCTTGACCGAGATGGACCCGCATGAAATCAACTGCATCAGAACCGTCGATGCCTTCACTCTCCCGCTCGGGTGATCCCTGGCCGTCCGATCGATTATGTCGGCGGAGCCATCCGACACGGCCACCCGGACGCGGTCCGTCTTGATCAACGACTCGAGCGTTTCGGGGCTAGACGTGGGCGGCGGAGGGGAGATCTCCTCCGTCGATAGCACGGTCTCTTCAACGGCTGCGATTGCTTCTTCCCCCGCCGACCATCGCCGGCCCTGCTCGCCGGCCGCCGGCGGCGACGGGCCTTGTCGTCGGTCTGCGTCGATGCGTCGGCGGCATTGAGGCCGGCCTGGGCAGCCGGCTCGGCCTTGTAGACTTTGTATTCGGCGAGGTCGAGCTGGTGGCTCCATGACTGGTTCCCGCGACGGACGATGGTCGGTCTTCCGGCGTCATCCGGCGGAGGAGCGGAGGACATGGAGTCGGCCGGCGACGGTAGAAGAACCTCCGAACCCTTGAGGACGTACTCTTGGCCTTGGGCGGGATAGATGAAGTCGTCGTCGGAGAGGTCGTGCCACACGAACCCCTTCTTGTAGTTCCTGTTTCAGTCAGACGAAAAATGTAGTTCTTTCATATATCTATCGAAGTACTTCTGACCCAAATGGTACAATAGAGGTGGAATGGAATACCTTTTTGAGGACCATGCATACTTGTTAGCCATGCCTAGACCTCTCAACAGATTGAGCCGATTGATCACGTCTGAAGACGACAGATTTGAAAAAAGCTTTAAACTTGTCACATATTGTCAAAGAAGATGCAGTATGAGATCATGCTAGCAAGGTTGTGGGTACCTCTGAGGTATAGACGTTGGGGAGAGGAAAGGGGAACCTCCATGAAATGGGGGTGCTCAAGCAGACCATTTCTTGAGAGGTAGTAGACGACAGGCACCTTCCTCTCTACTACCTTGGACTTGGGTTCCACCCATACTTTGGTCCTCTCGGGGCTGGTCTCTCTGTCCTGGTACCTCTTCCCCACCATGGCCAGCTCCCCCTTCCTATCCTTGACGCCGCATACATCAGTGAAAGTGATAGAAAGGGAGACACCAAGTCGAAACTAGCTCACAGTCTGGAAGGAGTGGAACAGGGCAAGCTTCCTGCAGCTTGGTTAAAGTGACCAGACATCACAGGTGCCCATTTCGAACAAGGCGAAGAAGACAACAAAAATCACACTACACACCACGTACACCCGCAGGCTTGCTGCAGAGAAAAGTGTAGGAAAGGGCAGCAACGTTACAGCCTACACTTTCCAGTTTACAGCTCTATGATTTCTAAAATGACAGAGAGACTTTAGAGGTTGAAGAAAAAGAAGGCCATTCACATATATTTATAGGGAGGGGACAATCTTGAAATATGCAACGGATATATAAAATTAAGAAACACAGAGACATGGTTTGACCAAGCAGCGAGGTTAAGAGCAGTATTGGCGTAGCAAGTAGTACACAAGATCAGCCGTGATGTTGAGACTTGAGAGGAGGGACTAGAGAAGATGGCGGGATATGTTCAAACTTAATGTGTTGACTTCATTCGTGTTATAATTCTTTATAAAATATATCTAAAGCGGGAAAAGATAGGAGGTGTATTTCCCATTCGAATCTGAAATTACCAAATCCAAAACCACTCAAGATGAGACTGTGTGGCAAACTGAATGGAGTTGGAAAAACGGAGGGGATTTGACATGGGGTTGGTGGGTGAATTGCTCTTGTAAGGAGAAAGAAAAAAAGAGGGCAGCAGAGGTGCAGTGCCATAGAGACTAAAAATGAAATTGGTTAGAAGGGGCTGACAAATTGGATTTTATATAGAGGATGTGATGACAGAGAGGAATAGGTAGTTGCATTGTAAATGAGAGAAGCTCCTAAAGGGACGTTCAACGATCATTTCAAATGGGAATTGATCCATCGGACTCAATACAGTTCAGACCCATGACCATGAGCACCACAATAGCAGAGTCACTCCACCTCCTCGCCGGAGATTTCGCTATCTTCAATCGGAGCTGACCCAACCACACCTAATTTTGCCCTCAACAATCGGAAGGCTTTCAATAGTATTTTGAAATTTCGAATAAGCAAGAACAACATTGATCTTCAATGTGCCCGTTGTTCCATTATTTCATTTGGGAACCAGCTAGGCCGCCTTGCTGTAAGTCTTTTGTTATGATTTGGAACAAAAAAAGTACCAATTACTGAATGCTAATTTACAAATGTGGTTTTCAAGTCCATACATAAAATTAAAATGTAAAAAAAAACTGTTGAATGCTGATTTTAACCCAAATAAAAGTCGGGTAGATCGTGTTTTCTTATATTAACGGTTTTCTTATATCAGCCGTTAGAGCGTGTTAATATCAACTTCCACAAACCCAACCAGATAATAATTTTTTGAGTTCGTATCGGTTATACTTTGTAAGACCTGAACCTGAGGGCAATGTGAAATGTGTGTTAACAAAGACTTCAACCTAGTAGGATGTGGCCTCAAACCTAAAATTTTTTTGAGGTGGGTATTAGATTTACTTGGACCTCTGGTCTTTTTAGATTAGACATATTACTTGCTACATTATAGTATGAGCGACGTGTAAATTTAATCATTTATGTAGACTTTGTGGTTGTATTTTTTGTTTAGACAAATTATTCACATAATCTAACCGTCTTTATTATTCAAAGGGCTCACATTAAGTGTAATTGACACAAAAATATTAATTTTTATTGATTATAACCTTCTTGAGAAGTATCTCTTTTCAGGAGTTTTCATTTTTGGATTGTTTTATATAAGGATATAAATCACCAGAATCAGAATATTTGAACCTTTATTGTATCTAGCCTGAATCGAAATATTACATTTATTTTATTTACTATATTCACATTTGATCCAAATAACTTATATCCAATCTTATACCATAATAAATAAAAATTTTGATATTAAATATAGAGAAATTTTAATTTAATTTATTTTTTAAAAAATATTATATATGCAGCGGGGTTCAAGTGATCAACCCAATCCCATATCTTTTCCGAACTGGGTCGGGTCATATATAAACAGGCTGGATGAACTAGATATTGTTCAATTTTTAGATACCGACATCTAAACCCATCCGTGGTTTTGTAGCTGGGTTCTAACAATGAAGCAATTTATAAGTTATAAGACCTTAAATTCAGTTCTATGAAGTGTTAAAGTCATAGTTGAGGTTAACAATGATTCAAAATTGCTATATAACCTGTCAAATGCCCGTCTCTCACGGCGGGCAGATTGAAAATTTCGGTCATCTTGTTGAGGGAAAAATTATACAAGTTAAGGATAATTGCAGCCTCTCTTTAAACCATCTTTGGTGTTTGACAAGAACAATCTGGTGCCTGGATGATGACTACATATATTTGATGTTCATATGTTGAGTAATTTAAAGGAGTCGGCGACCACCTTCAATTTGTTACGGAATTTATACCATCTTCTTTCATTGGCACCAACAGTCAGCGTATAGCATCTTCCTGCACAAAAAAACGGAGAAAGATCAAATTCAAGCTCCAAAGATCACCTGTGGCTCAAATATTGAAACTAGCCGCTTTCTACTGTACCATTGCCAATTACTATAGTTGTGAAAGCGGCATGAGAAAAGTTTGGGGACGATAGTGCTGGGATTAACCAAACAAATCAAATGTAAATCCCATATTTCAATACATAAGGATGAAAAGTACCAAATAAATAGAGAGATCAAATAAGATAATTTTACGTGAAAAACTTTAAATTTAGAGAAAAAACCACAGGGCAAACAACCAGATCAAATTCACCATATCACAAACTTGATACAAAATAGATCAACAGGAAAACAAACTCCCCAATACGAATTTACTGTACTTTCTACAAAATTTGTATTGGCTAAGAAAGAAAATAAAGAATTACAGATTACAAATAAGAACTTGGCAAAGTTATCATTGATGATTGCAAGCGAATCTCAACAAAACATTCAACTTTCTTTAATCCATACAATTTTCTTTCTCCCTTGTAGCAGCAGTTTTTCTCCAAAACCTAAAAACCAAAAAACCAAAAGAAGAAAAGCGTTCTACATTGATTTTATTCCTTTCAACTAACCAAATCTGTAAAATCTAGATTTTTATCTAAAATAGGGTTGTAAGTTTTTGTATTTATGAGGAGGAACAACCCAACAAACCTCCCCTTTCGGACTCTATGAAATACCTCTAGCCAGCATGGGAAGCTCTATCCATGCCTGCTCCATTCCTGCAGTAAACATGTTTCTCCTTTGACACAACTTTAGTCATTATGTCTGAAACATTCCTTTCAGTATGAATTTTTGTTAGCTCAAGAGATTTACATTCCAACACATCTCTTATCCGATGATATCTCACATCAATGTGTTTGCCCCTTAAATGAAAACTTGAATTCTTACTCAAATGAATTGCACTCAGGCTATCACAGTGTACAATGTATCTCTCCTATTTAATGCCAATTTCATTCAAAAATCTCTTAGTCTATAGCTCTCCTTGCAAGCTTCGGTAACATTAATAAATTTTGCTTCAGTTGTGGATAATGCAACACACTTTTGCAACCTAGATTGCTAAGACACAACCTCATTAGCAAAATTAACAACAAACCCAAATGTTAACCTTCTTGTCTCCAAGTCACTTGCCATGTCTACACCGGTGTAGCCAACCAACAAAGGTTTATCACTTCCAAAATACAAGCATATTTTGGACGTACCTCTCAAGTACCTCATTATCTATTTAACTGCTTGCCAATGTCCTTTGCTCGAATTTGCTAAATGTCTGCTAACCATTCCAACTACATATGCTATATCTGGTCTTATACAAACCATAACATAGATGAAACTACCAACCACAGAAGCATAAGGAACCTTTGACATTTCTTTCATCTCTATTTCACTTAAGTCAATTTTCTTCAATTTGAAGTGACCCCCAAATGGAACTCCAACTAGCTTTGCATCTTTCATGTTAAATTTTTGAAGTACTTTTTGATGTACTTTTCCTGTGACACCCAAAATTTTCTAGCTCTCCTATCACGCTGAATGGACATCCCTAAGATTTACTTTGTCGGTCTCAAATCCTTCATTGCAAAGGATTTATTCAAATTCTTCTTTGAACTTGCAATCTTGGCTTTATCATATCCTACAATCAATATGTCATTCACATAAACCAACAGAATAACAAAGTCATCATCATCAAACCTTTTGATGAATACACAGTGATCAGAAATAGACTTCTTGTACCCATTCTTTTCATAAAAGAATCAAATTTTTTGTATCACTGTCTAGGAGCTTGTTTCAAACCATATAAACTCTTTTTCAGTCTGCACACCATTTGTTCCTTTCCTCTGACTTTAAACCCTCTGGTTGCTCCATGTATATGGTCTTCTCAAGAACACCATGAAGAAAGACCTTTTTCACATCTAACTGTTCAACTTCCAAATCCAAGCTTGCAGCCAAAGCTAGAACAATTCTAATAGAAGACATTTTAACAGTAAGAGAAAAAATTTCTTTGAAATCAATACCTTTCTTCTGTCTGAAGCCCTTCACCACCAACCTTGCCTTGTACCTTGATTGTGTGTTATTTTCTTTATATTTGATCCTACAAACTCATTTGTTCCTCAATACTCTTTTTCCCTTAGGAAGATTCACCAACTTATAGGTGTGATTATCATGCAAAGATTTCATTTCATATTGCATTGCCTTCAACCACTTTTCCTTTTCTACATGAGCTTTAACCTCACTGAAATTTTCTTGTTCTCCACATTCAGTAATTGTCACATATTCTGATGATGGATATTTTATTGATGGAATTGGTTCACGAGCTGATTTTCTCACAGTAGTTAGCTACACTTGATTAGAATCTCCATGTTCCTGTCCAACATCATTAACAAACTCATTAGAAATATCATCAAACACCACATCCTCACCCTCATCATCACTCGGTGGGAAAATAATTGTGTCATCCTGAGCCGCCTCTTCACTTTCAAGCTGAGGTTGAAGGATTTTTTATCTTTTCCAAGCTTTCCTAAGATTTAGTTTAAGGAACTTCTTCCATGCCAAAGTCCTCAACTGTTTGATCCTCCCTGAAAACTATATCTCTGCTTCGAATTAGTTTTCTATTCTTAGGATCCCAAAGTTTGTATCCAAACTTATCATCACCATATCCCAGAAAAATACATACCACGGCTCTAGAGTCAAGCTTAGCCCTTTGCTCCTTGGGCACATGCGCAAAGGCTTTACAACCAAAGACCCTCAAATGAGAATAACTGACCTTTTTGTCACTCCAAACCCTTTCTAGTATGTCACTGTCCATGGCATGTGTGGAGTGGGAGATCTATTGATCAAATAACAAGTTGTACTCATGGCCTCACCCCAGAAGCTTTTAGGCAAATTAGCTGAAGACAACATACTTCTAACCCTCTCAGAGATGGTCTTATTTATCCATTTAGCCACTCCATTATGTTGAGGAATATAAGGAACTGTCTTCTCATGCCTAATCCTCATTCTTACTACAATATTCATCAAACTTAACAGAATAATATTCACCACTATTATCACTTCTAAGGCATTTCAAAGGCTTACATGTTTCTCTTTCAACCAATGTCATAAAAATTCTTAAAGATGCCAAAGACATCACTTTTATTTTTCATGTCATAAACCCACACCTTCCTAGAAGTATCATCAATCAAAGTGACAAAATAAATAGAACCACCAAGAGATTTTACCTCCATTGGCCCACACACATCAGTGTGTACCAACTCAAGAACTTCTGACTTCCTTGTACTTGTGCTTGTAAAGGATGTCCTACGTTATTTCCCAACCAAACAATGGACACAAGGACTAATTGTGATGTCCTTGACCTTGAGAAGGAGATTTAACTTCTTCAATGTTTGTAGTCCCTTCTCACTCATGTGTCCTAATTGATGGTGTCAACAAATCAACAGTGGAATCAAATGAGAAGATATTAACCTTCCCTCAAATTAGACTCATTTCAGTCTTGTACAAACTGCAACACTTCTTCCCTTTCGCAACAACAACAGAACCTTTCACAAGTTTCCACACACCTTGTGCAAATTATGAACCAAATCTTTCATCATCAAGCACACCGGTTGACAACAAACTCATCCTTAAATCTGGAATATGTCTGATATTTTTAAGCACCAATCTGTAACCTGTGTTTGTTCCTATATGCACATCTCCAAGTCCCATAATTTTGGAAGTATCACTATTTCCCATCTTCACTATACCCAAATTTGAGGATTTATAGGTAACAAAGAAATTTCTACTTGGAGTTACATGAAATGATGCTCCTGAGTCAACTACCCAATTAGCATCACAACTAGCCATCAAACAATCATTCCCACAATAAACAAGAATCACTATGTCATCATGTACAACATTAGTATTCATTTCTCTTTGATCCTTCTTCATATGACTTGTCTAGTCACAATAATAATACTTCAAGTGCTTCCTGGATTTAAACCTTCATCAACTCTTGTCCCTTCTATTTATGTCTCTATTTCTTGATCTACCTCTTGCCTCTTCTAACACTAATGCATGACACCCTGAATTTGGTAGAGATTTTTTCTCACCTCCTCATTCAATAAACTGCTTGTTACCATGTCTATTGTGAGTTTTCCATCAGCAACATTGCTCAAAGATATCCCCAATGTTTCCCAACTCTAGCAAAGTGTTGAGGAGCAGGATATTTTGTCATTCCTCATCTAAAGTCATCTTCATCCTAGCAAGTTGAGTAATAATACTCTTCATCTCATTGAGATGCTCACTTGTGTCAGTTCCATCGTTATACCTCAAATTCACCAATTTCCTTATCAAAAGGGTTTTGTTGCCAACAATATTCCTCTCATAAACTTCTTGGAGTTTATCCTATATTACTTTTGAGGACGTTAATTCATAAACATGATGATAAACAACTTCATCTACCTCATTGTCTCAAACAGGCCATAGACTTCCTATCCAACTTATTCCAATCTTTTTCAATCACCTCTGCTGGTTTCTAACCAGTGATAGATTCATACAAATCCTTGAAATATAAATGATCAATTATCTTTCCTTTTCAATAGTGTCAGTTACTTGGCCTCTTAAGAGATTTCATCTTAACATACTTTTCATCAGCCATCTCGTTGAAATATAAATCACAGACACACCAACTAGGCTATTAGAAATTTTGTTGAACGCTTGGTGGTCATCAAATATCAACAACCAAAACTTGCAAACTTCTTGGCTCTGATACCAGTTATTGGAATTAACCAAACAAACCAAATACAAATCCTCTATTTTAACACATAAGGATGAGAAGTACCAAACAAATAGAAGAGATCAGACAAGATAATTTTACATGAAAAACCCCAAATTTGGAGAAAAAACTACAGGGCAAATAGTTAAATCAAATTCACTATATCATAAGTTTGATACAGAACAGATCAATAGGAGAACAAACTCCTCAATATTAATTTACTGTACTTTCTACAAAATTGATATTGAGCAAAGAAAGAAAATAAAGAATTACGGATTACAAATAAGAACTTGACAAAGTTACTATTGACAATTGCAATCAAATCTCAACAAAACATTCACCTTTTTTCAATCCACATAATTTTCTTTCTCCCTTGTAGCAGCAGTTTTTCTCCAAAATCCAAAAATCAAAAAACCCAAATAAGAAAAGCGTCGTACGTTGATTTTATTCCTTTCAACTAACTAAATCTATAAAATCTTAAATTTTAACCCAATGGATAGATCGTATTCAAAAGTCCAATAGTTTGTGCCGTCGATACTTCTCTGCAACAATTTAGTTAACATGAAGATTGCAGTATATAAGAAGATACGTACCATTGCTGCAACAAAAGTACTATATATGAAGGCATTTACACCTCTTCCATGTTAGAAATTTTCGCTGTTTGGGCGGGTGTGGAGCAGACATCGTTCACAAGGTGGTCAATAACCTGATACACGAGGTAATGAGTTATCAATTAATTAGAGGAAGCTTAATTATACATATGGAAGATCACTAAAAGTGCTAGCCACCCATTTACCTCGTCCATGGATCCCAACTCATGAACATCTGTTTTATCGGTGGGCTTAAAGCTAACTCTAACATTTTGGAGTTGCAAAGACCGGTCTTTAAATGCCGAATCATGTCCAGTATAGTTAAAATCCTGGAAGGACATTACACAGACATATGTTGTCAGCTGCAGCAGATATGTGGCACAATATTCGTTTATAGCAAGAAGAAAGAAAGCTGTTTAGATTTACCCTCCAATCCGAAGGGTAGTAATACGAATACCCATCTATGAAATCAACAAAAGCTTGGTAATTTTCCGGCACTTCTGCAAGACCAAGATAATGTTCACCCAAGAGGACGATAATAAAAACGCATGTATTTTTTTACACTTGCTAGTTATAATTAAGGAGGCTATGTACAGCTATACCGTCGGCGGTCGCTTTAGTAGTAAACAGCAAACTTGTAGCCATGGTTGCTGTACCAGCCAGCGCCAGCCTCCTCCTACAATTGCCTGAAATATGTTCAAATATGACCGTGTTCTGAATTCTCAAATACTGGTGGGACAACAGAGGAAGAAAAATTCTTGGGCACGCAACACTTTGTACTTTGTTCTCAATGTTGACCACATTTATAGAGCAAAGTAATTATAAAGTATTGAACTCGGAGCATATTTCACATTGAAAAAGCTCAATCTAGTTATAGTTCCTTACCCTAAGATGAAACTAAGAAGTAGGAGTAAAGAATCTAAGATATCCAATATTCTTACCGTCTCCATTTGCAACCGATTGTGCACATGAGCAGGATCTAACGACGGGTAAATTTGATGCCTTGGTACGTCCTGGCGAGGGTGAGTCACCAGCAGTAAGCTGTTGCTGCTGCAATTGCAAACCAGGAATTTGAAACCAGTACCGATGGATGCCAGAAGATAGTGTGCATATCACTAATTATACCTGGTTAATTAGCGACGAGAGAAATGTTCCCGAAAGAGAGGAAGCTGCCATAGCCGTAGAGGAAAGAATCAACGAGGGCACATTCATCAATCAAAGACTAGAGGGAAGAGGCAGTGTACTTCACTTCCTATGTGAGGCTGCTATTGCATTCTCAAGTTCTCAACCCATGACGTTCTTCCCTTTAATTTTTCCCCCTAAGTTTTTCTATCGTGTCAAGAAAAAATAAATATAATGAAACACAAATTTAAAAAATATATATATATAATAAAAAAATAAGATAAAAATAAAATATTTATTCTCACGTGAAACGTGCCTCAAAAATTTTCACTTCATTTTTTTCTCATAAAAAAAATTATTTTGTAAAATTTTTACTATTTTTATTTTGACTGAAATTTTAAAAAAATAATTAAAATTTAAAATATCTAAATATAAAAAAAATTATGACCACTAAATTTTATATTTTTTTCTATTATTTAACTACAATCAAACGTACCTTTAACGAGCCACTCCACACGACTCTTTATGCCGATTGTAATTATAAAAAATAATTTCTCAATTTCTAATTGGTCAAAAGCTGTATAATTTAACTTGGTCTGCCGTGGCATCGTCCAAAAAGAAATAGATTTTTAAATTTTGTTTCGAGAAAAAAATGTATATTTATTTTATTGAATTTAACCGGTTCTTGTTAGGATTGCAGGCTGCGACTGGTGCATGCCTCCATGGCTCCTCCCTCCCAATCACACGAAGCTACTCCCTGTTATGCCTCGTCTGCGTGGGACGGAGAAGCTCCACGCCCTGCTCGTCAAGTCCGGTTCCATCTCAATGCACCAGTCTTCCCTGATCAATGGCTACTGCGAATCCGGGATGGCGTGCAATGCCGTCAAGTTGTTCGACGAAATGCCCAACTGCGATATTGTATCTGCGACAGCTATAATGGGCATCTTCACCCGGCTTGAACAAATCAAGGAAGCTATCCACATCTTCTCCCGGTTGCTTACCCTGAGCATCACGCCCAACGAATTCACTTTCTGCACAATCATTCATGGTTGCACTCGGCCGGGGCATTTCCATGCTCTTAGGCAGTTGCACGCATGCGCGGCAAAAATGGGTCTCCGCTCGAACGTCTTCGTTGGCAGCTCTCTGGTTGATGCTTTGGTGAAGCTGGGTAGGATTGAGGATGGTGAGATTGCATTTTATGATATTCAAGAGCCTAATGTTGTTTCCTACACTGCATTAATAAGTGGGTATTTGCATGGTAAGAGGCCTTCTGATGCTCTAGCTCTTTTGGGAGGATGCGAGAAAAAAGTGTGGTTTCATGGAATGCTATTATAAGTGGTCTCAGTCAGACAGGGCATAACGAAGAAGCCGTGAATCTTTTTGTTGAAATGTGCAGGGAGGGAATCAGGCCCAATAATTCAACTTTGCCTTGTGTTTTCGCTGCGGCGGCTGACATAGCAGCACTTGGGAGGGGGAGGAGTTTTCATGCCTATGCTACGAAGCTGGTTGATATGCAGGATGCTTTCATTGCTAACTCCATAATTAGCTTTTATGCAAAGTGTGGTTGCATGGAAGATAGTCTTTCGGTGTTTGACAAGCTCTTGGATAAAAATGTTGTTTCTTGGAATGCATTGATTGGAGGCTACGCTCAGAACGGTAGAGGAAGGGAAGCTCTGCAATATTTCAGAAAAATGTGTGGGATGGATGTAAAACCTAACAGCGTGACTCTTCTGTGCGTCTTGTTCGCTTGTAACCACGCAGGACTCATAGACGAGGGCTGTATTGTTTTCAACCAAATGAGGAGTCAAGAACCTTGTTTGTTAAGGCCTGAACATTACGCTTGCATGGTGGACATGCTTTCCCGGTCGAGAAGATTTTTGGAGGCTAAGAAATTTGTTGAAGAGTTACCATTTGAACCAGGAATTGGGTTCTGGAAGGCTTCGATTGGTGGATCCCACCTGCAATCAAACAATGAACTAGTCAAGCATGTGGCCTCAAAAATCCATTCTCTTGATCCCGGGGATTCGTCCTCCTACATCTTATTGTCGAATATATATTCAGCTGCTGGTGGTTGGCAGAATGCGTCAATGATCCGGCAGGAAATGAAGATGAAAGGGATGACAAGGATCCCTGGTTGTAGTTGGATAGAAATAGGAGACAAGGTTAATATCTTTGTTAATGGAGACAAGAAGCACCATAAAATCAACGAGATACATGGTATCTTGAGCGTATGGCTTAGGCATCTCAGTTGAACTAATATAGATCGAATTCGAAGCTTTCTTTTTCCATGCATTTTTTCATGAGGTGATAGTTCGGTTGAGAATTGGAAGTTGGTAGTGCTTCTTTATGTTTGTTACTGTAAACAACATCAATCTGGTGATAGAATGCCCTGCGACTTGCAATATTTGGCCCTTCACTGTTTTTAGATTGGCCCTTCATTGTTGAGGAGCCATTAAGCTGCTCTCATCTGCCTTCATGTGTCCATAACCATACAAATTCTGATCTTGGGTATCATCTACTTATTTTTGTTGGATTGGCACTACATAGATAAGAAACGAAGTAAGAAGATGTTGCAGTAGTTCATTGAATTAGTGTCACCATAGTTGTAAATACCGCATGAGACCCGCTGGTTCTAAACAATAATATCACAAATGCCCTCTTCTAAATCCCGTACAGTTTAGGCTTTCATCCCATTTAATTCGTATTTAGTTTGTTGTTCCGAAATTTTTCTAAATTTTTTCTGTTGTTGTTGAACATCACAATATTTTAACTTGTATTTAAATAAATATTGATGATAAACAATGTTTTCTATGTCTAATGAAATATTTATTTATAACTTTAAAATCTGGTTGAAGCATCTTTACCCATACCTATTACAATCCGGCATGGCAACTGGGGTAACTTGTACGTGTGGTGGTACAAGTTATTTTTGCAGAAAATAAGTGGCTAAATTGACAAATCGAAGTAAACACGGCAGCAGGAAGATTCAAATATATTCTCTGAGCAATATATTGAATCGAAAATGTACGAACAACTCACTAGACACAGCTACAAAATTCAGGTTGGTCATTCGGTGCATTTAGCACAAAAAAGTATGCAGCTCCCTTCAGGAATCCATGTCAGACAGGAGAGTAGAGGCCACAAATACAGCGACCATGATTATCGATCCTTGAATTTGGTTCGAATACACAAACAATCATCTTCATTTAGCTCTTACAAAAGAACCGAGCAGGCAATCATCTGCAAGAAAGAGTAACATCATCAACCAGGGCAAGGCGATAATCAAGCTTCCTGTTATTTGTGATGTTAGCTTCGAGTAAATATTTGACAATTATTTGGTGAACATCAACTTTTGCCATTCCAAAAAAGAAAAACGCTTTCCCATTCAATAACCGTTCATGAAAAAGAGAGTATTAGGTTTCTAGTCTGCAGTAACTACCATTTACAGAAAGATCATAACCCAATGAATCTAAGACACCTCATCCATTTTTGTCAGAGAACGAGTTTATATTAAAACATTGATCATGTATTAAGCAATTTCCTTCTAAACAACTAAAGCATTTAGAACTGAAGAAGGGATAACTTTGGCATATTTATATATACTGCCCGATAAAAAATATATAGAAGAACATTATTTTGTTGTTATTCACGTGGAAAGCGTAAAAGGACTTGTGCACATAAATGATTCACTTCTCTAGGGGCATAAAAGCTACCACAAGAACTGAAAATCCAGCAACATATCCATCTAACATAACATATCAGCAAAATGACCGGCAACAATACTACTCCATCTACCCTCTATCTTTCGTAGAACAATTATGCATTTGCTTTTGAAAACAACTCAAGCAGCCAAAATCAATGGAGCTAAGCAAAATTAGAAAAGCTTCACTCCAATAATCACGGCATGAAAATAAATAAAAAAGTAAATATAACTATCGATATCTCTGATTTGGAAAGATAAAAAACAAGGTCACTTGTGACCAACAGACCATGAGAAGATTCCTCTAGAGATAAAATCATAAAAGAGCAGTCAGTTCAACCGCAAAATGCCATGCTTATACATGGTTTAACTACAGAAGAAAAGTTTACAATCTATACCAGATTACAAAGCCCGCCACTGGTAAGCTACTGTATTCACAAATCATATATAGCACTATTTTGGATAAAAAATCACAATACTACAATACCATCCTACTGGTGTTAAAAAGGTGCATATATAGTGTCACGAATTAATTACGGTTCATACGCAAGACAAATCCTTATCAAGTCAAGCCTTACCCTCTCATCTACAACACAGCTCCCTCCTCCATTTCTGATGCTTTAGCTCCTCATCACCTTCACACCTCCACTATCTCACCAACCACCTCTGCCCACCCATCTGCTTCCTATCCAAGCTGCTACTCATCTCCGGAGCCATCCACTACCTTGTCACCCCAGTGCCAAGCAAAGGGCTCACTCCTTGCATCACGTCTCTGCCCTACAGCCACTCCACCACCTTGGATCCAAAAAAGAAAAGCTCTAACAGGTCATTATCCATGCTGCTCATCGCTATATCCTGAATAAAGTTTGTGCTCAACAGTCAATGCTGCCATTTCTGGGAAGAGAGGAACACGGAGCAAGGCAAAAGGGAGGGGGTCAGTGTTGGTCCAAGGGCGGGAAATGGAAGCAAGGTTGAAAAGGGAGGGCAAGATAGCTCGTGGAGGGACAGGGGGATCAATCAAATTAACTCCAATATTCCTCAAGTCACTAATATTTATGATAACATTTACAGTAAATTCATAATGAAATATTAATTCAGCAGGGCAATTAGTGAAATCATGAATAAAGTTAAAATTGTCTAAGTACATTCACAACTAAAATAGTATTTCACTATAAATGTATTGTAATTCAGATTATAAAGCAAATGTTGATTTCTTTTGAGGTGACTTAAAATTAAGAGCCCTTTCTTTCTTCTACCCCCATAGACCCTTCCTTCTTCACCCTTCTTCCTTCACCCAACCCTTTTCCCCAGCATTTCTCTCTACTCTGCTTAGTTTCCCTCTTTCCATAATCTGCCCGATCCTCCTCTCTCCATGCTCCTCCTGCCCAGCCAGAAGCCACCCAGCCCCACCCTAAAACCAAACATTTCTTACCATCTATCTCTCATTGGAGAAGTGAGAGCTCCCTCAGCTCACTTTGAGCCCTCATGGCTGCTGTCGAACAAGAAGTGCAGCCCACCTTTTCCCCTACTCGCTCAAGGTAACTTCTTTTCAGGCCCATATCTTTGTTTCCCTCATTTTTTTCTATGACCCAACATATGAATCTGCTGGTGAACCACAAGGTTGTCATTTCAGACCACCACAACAAGATCAAAGAGACGGTCACTTTCTGTTATTGGCAAATGAAGCTTAATGCAGAGCTCAAGGTACCCGCTAAAGCCCACGCCAGCAGCACCTCGTGGTAGAATTGCGGCACCGCTCAGGCCCCAAATTTCAGGAACTGAACAACCAACCACCCTCGAAGATGGGCAGCCGGTAAGACAAAATTGCCATTTTCAGTGGTGGCCTTCGACTAAGCGGTCAAATTAAGACTAGTCAAGGGCAAGAACTGAAGGGTACAGAGATGCAAAGTGAGAGGAGAAGGCAAGGATGTGGATAAAGGAAGTGGAAAGGAGAGTAAGCGGAGAAGAAATCAGAATGCCACCATCCTAAAGTGAGCAATCTGAATTCTGTTTATTACGCAAAAAGTTAAATGTTAAATAGAGTTGGGAATCGTATAGCATTCCACCAAATATGATTTAAACCAAATCGTATAGCATTCACATTTCTCACTCTCACTATAAAAAGTTAATATAATTCATATGCAATGATTTCTAGCTGCAAATCATATTCAAAAGAAGTCAAAATAATCCCTGGTTTCAACCCCGCCTTTCACTAACCCCACCGAAGTCAATATTAAAGTTAGAGCACCAGAGATATAACAAAATGTTGTAAGACAAGTTTGATTATCAACTAGCAAGAGATTTGCGTACTCATAGAAACACAAGAACTATCTCATCATACCAGAAACTAGTAACCTAACAGATAAAAAGGGAAAATTGAGTCACCTAGCACAAACCAGTTAACAACACTTGCACTCATCGGTTGAAGCCCATCTTTTCGTTCTCTCTCAACTGCGAGAAAACCTTGGTGGCAAGCACATTGTCGTCAAAAAGCGAGCATAAGGGTGCTCCTTGGGCACAAGCCTCTTATACTTATCAAACTGCTTCTCCGCCTCGTCCATATTCCTCAACAAAGTATAGATGATCCCTTGGCACAGATAAGGTCTAAAGTCCCTCGGGTTCTCCTTCACAAGCTCATTGTACAACCGAAGAGCCTCATCATACTTCCCTTCAATCACCCTGATCTGCGCCACCAACAGCTTGAAGTCCCTTAAGTCCTCCTTCTTCTTATCCTTGTTGCATTTCTCCATGACCGCTTCAATCTTTTTCAGCAGCCCGTCCATCTTACTGGGGTCGGATTGCGAGGTCGCCATGGCCAGGCCGTGGTAGGCCTCGACGCAAAGAGGGTCGGCTGCGACCGCCTCCTCGAAGAGGGAAACGGCGGTTTCGACGTCGCCGGAGTAGAGGAACAGTTGGGCGCGGAGGAGCGGCCACTCTTTCTCCTCGGGCTGGAGGAGGATAAGCCGGTCGAGGACGTCGATGGCCTCCGGCATCTTATGGAGCTTGATCTTGACCTCCATCAGGGCTTTGAGCCCGGAGACGTCGTGGGGTCGGCGGTGGAGGTACTCCTCGATGGTGCGCTCCTTCTCCTCTTCCGACACCGCCGACGGCTCCACGGCGGGGGGCGGCGGGGAGGGGGCGGCTAGGACGGGGCGTCGAAAGCCGGCGAAGAAGAGGGAGGCGACGACTACGAGGGAGACGCCGGCGGGCCGGAGGAGGGAGAGCAACTTGGATTGCGGGTTTGGAGGGGGTGGGTGGGATTGGTTGGCGGTGATGGGTTTGGGGAGCGAGCACGAGAGAAGTCGGAGGCGTATTTTGGTGGTGGGCAGGGAGAACAACGCCGTCGGCGGTGAAGAAGGTGCTGCTCGGCGGAGCGGGCGGGGTAGGGCGGAGGTGGGAGAAGGAGCGCCGATGACTAAAGCTCTCATCTTTTTCTCTTCCGCCAATTCCCTCTTTTCCTCCTCCGCTTAAAACCCTACGGCCTACTCGTATTTGGTGTCGTGGACCGATTTAGTTCCCTTTAGCCCGGTTTGATTTTGGCTGTTATTTTAAATAATAAAAATTAAAATTTTAAAAAAATAAAAAAATTACAAGATTGTGCATTTTTTAATTGAGGCTGACTGGTGTGTTAGGGCCCTACTAATCTACAATCTATTTACTGATGTACCTAATATCTGCTATTTATTTATTTATTTAACCTAATAAAGCAACCCGGCCCCTTGAAATAACATTATATTATACCATTTTTTTATGAATTTTTTAAATTTAAAGGTTTAGGGAATATAAAAGTTTATCATATTAATTAAACTTTAATTGGTCTATGGTTCTTTAGATATAAGTTATAATTTTACATAGAATGGTTTGATTTCTGATTTTTGTAATTATAAGAAACACTAATATGTGGAGTATCAATTTTACAAAAGCCAACGTTTCTGTAATGTTGGCGTATTATCAAACTTTTGAAGTTGTGAGTGTTGATGTTTATACATACAAGGATAGCATGAGGTCTTCTTCACTTGGTATTTTAGAAGTTCGAAGAGTATATTTTTTTCCTCTAAGTGTGAGAGGTTGGGAAAATTGAGCTCCACATCTTCACGGTTGGACATTATTCACATTCCACTATTTCGAGGTTAGAAAGATTTAAATGTTTAGAAGAGAAAATTATCAAAAAATAATAATAATCGGCATTCCTTTATTAAGTGGGAAAAGTAGAACGTTCGACTAGAAAAAATTTTATTAGTCTTTAAAAGCTAGCTCCTAAATCTCATACCTAATCCTTCTCTTATGCTAAATGTATTAAGATACAAGTTATCAAATTTTTATGCTAAACTTTACCCCCTTCGATTTAAGACAAACAAGTAACTTAATTTTTTGAACGAAGTAGTTTTTTTACGCAAAGGGTGAGAATTAGTCGTCGCCACTAATTGCATCGCTGTTACGGGTCCTAGGACATAAATGTGTTTTTCTTCGCCAGAAAGATACAGACAACGACGTCCTCCTTCTAGAGCCGTCTTCCTACGTCCGAAATTATGCTAAGGGTGCACTAGCGGTATAGGACAAACTATTACGATATGTATTAACAGTAGCCAAACTTACGAACTGTGCATCTTGGAGCATTTAGAAAAGCAAAAATCAGTAGGAAATCATAGTAATTAATTAACTTTTCATGATCAGCTATCCAACCATACACCAAATTAAACTAACGTAAGTTCCTAGAGCTGCAAAGCTTACTTATGCTTACACATACAAGAGGAGATGTAATTCCACTGTTTCCCTTGTGAGCGCAGCGATTGAATTTTCATCTGTGCCTCTGATTGGCATTTCTTGATACTGTTAGGAGAAGTGTCGTAGGAATATATTACACACACTAATTCTTCCATTTCTATTTGGATTACTCATATGCTTAGTTGTACGGTTATATGATCTTCAAGGGGACCATCTCCTTGCCCTGCACTAAACAGTGCACACATGAATTATGCCTACTCCGACATGGATCTAGTCATCGTCTGAAGTAGTTTTGGAGGAGTCGGCGGCCAGCATCTTAAGTATTCTCCCCCGTTTCATCCCCCGACAGTCTCTCTTCCCTCGTTTTGGTGTACGCTTCAAAGAACTCCGCGTTCTCCTTCTCCAGCTCCTGCCATACTACAGTACGTACATGACAAGAAGCGAAAAACATCAAGCTAGCTACGTATAATACTATGAACAACACGATATTATATATACTGATCACAAATTGAAGATCACGGACATGAGTGGTCAGATCAAGGCGCATGGTTATAAACATGATCATATATATATATATGTACCGGTGGAGGTGATAACTGGTGTGATATTAGCATGCTTGGAGAGAGCGTCGATGCACTCTTCTTTGGTCATGTGGAAGAGAAGACACTTCTCGATCAGATGCTGCACCTGTTTTCATAAACATTCAGTATTATTGATCTCATGATCGCACTGTATATTTCTATATCTTGATCATTTTAGTTAAAGCTAGCTAGTGTTGCACAGAGAGATATATCATATACATGATCAAGATCATTATTAATAACTAAGGCAAAGAAAACTAAGGATCACGGTCATCTACGTACGTACCATGTGAATGTAAGAAGCCGACGAGTTATGATCATCATCGGCCATGAATATGATCAAATCAAAGAGAAGGATGAAGCAATGAGAAGAAGTTGGGGAGAAGCAATGGGCTCTCGCCAAGAGCAAGATTGGGAATGAAAAGGGAGCGAGTCCTACTTCGATAAATAAAAACAAGCGAATAAATAAAGGAGAAAAAAGAGTTGGGCACAGATCAGGCACGTGAGAGGGAGGTTCTGATTGGTCGGATGGAGATTAGGCAGATTCGATCGCCCTTCCGTCCGCGAAAAATGTGGACCCACATTTGATTAGCGTGGCAGGTGGGCCCAAGGATGGCGCAAGCGGACAACCACACTTTGCGATCGGGACCCACCCATTGGCCGTTGCTCCCATCGACCGGGAACGTGCCGTGATTCTATTGGTCGCTGCCCCGCCATTATGGGTCCCACCTTGATTTGGACACGTGTCGAACCCAGTCGTCTGATTAGTGGATAAGGGAGCTCCAGCGCAATGGGTGATGTACATAGAGTACGGAGTATCTTACAACGGCCTCACCTACGTGTATATATACATACATACATATATATATATATAATAAAAGTGAAATAAATGTATTTGTATAACATTGTGGATCTACGTATAAATGTAAATGTGGAGGGCCCCGCGGGGTGGTCATCTCACATCTGAGATATGTAACCGGGGCAGAGGATTCACTGTTTTGGGACCTCATCCAATAGCTGCCCTGTGGTGGAGCCCACTCTTTTGAATCGTTGTTGGCCAATTCTCTCGGAGTCAGTGACTTGATCGGTTGATCCATTGCACTTTAAGCTGGCGTAAGTCGTTTCTGTAATTTTATTGGCGGTTCCTTTTGCAACTAATAATATGAATTAATTATTTTGCAAGTTCTCATTAATAGAATGGTTTTTTATTTTTTAAATTAATATAAATTAATTAAATATAACCACCCTTTATTTCAACGTAAGTAAACAGTTTATACCAAAAAAATTGCCTCATAACACGTATTATCCATCTATCAAAAAAGATAACTTACAATAATTACCTCTTTTCTTGCAATTTTAATTCCTTAATTAAATAATTCCATTAAAAGAATAATTAAAATCAAATTGGAAGATCATACATACGATCTTTATTTATTGTTAGATCCAATCAGTATTAAGATGTTTATAAGTGACCGTATTTCTTAGTTGATGAATTTTTAAAATTATCATTGAAAATAGTTAATAGGTGTTGAAACGCTATTTGTTGTTTGGATCCACAGTCTATCAAGTTGTAAGACTTTACAACATATTATCACTTTCAGATTAAAAATAAGAAGATGAAGAAAAGAAAGAAAGAAGAATGAAGAAGAAAGCGAAGAAGAAATAAACTTGATTTTCCCTACTTCTCAACACTTTGTGAGAGGTCCATCTATATAGGGTTAGTGTTAAAGAGAGCTCTAAAAAGTAATTGGATAACCACATTGAGAAAACTATTAGATTAATTATAATTTAACGGAGGGTTTATAAAGTAGTGAATATGGTGGGAAAAAAGTGGGAGATATACAATATAATAGTTGAAGAATCCTAAAAAGAATTTGAGGAATCAAATAGTTAATTAAGTGTCAATCCTATTTACCTTAAAAATTATGACTTGAAACACAGAAAAGGTCAACTCACAAAACTTATGAACTAAAAACAAGAGTTGTGAAACAGTGGCTCAAATGATTTTTTTAAAAAAAGGAAAAGGGGGAATAACACAAAATTTGGGCACGAATATTACCCACAATCTGGTCACACCACTCAATAATTTACTTTATAAATTATTGTGGTATTTTTTTTCATTTATATTATTTTCATACCAAAATAAACAGACCTTTAATAAATTTAAAAAAACAAAAAACAAAAAACAAAAAATGAAAATCTTAGTCCATTGCTACTCTCATATTATTGGCCTTGCTAATTAAAGATCGATCAGTGCAGCCAAAGCTGATTTGTGATGCATAAAGGGCGCCTGTGTGATTTTTAAAAAAAATTACAAAGGCAAGCTAACTAATTAGGCGCAGGACCTTGGTCGGTCAGCCATATTTAGCACTTAATCTTTCTTTTCCCAAAGCAAGCGCTTAATCTGTATTCATATATATTTTTAATAGCGTCGTCCGGGCGACAAGCAAAAGCTGCTTCTAATATAAATTGTTCAAATGATTTAAAACACTTAAAACTAATCCTACGAAGTTTAAATTTAATAAATAAACTAATTTAATCATTTTTTCCAAGTAACCGTGAACTAATTGGCAATCCACAATGTCCTTCATTTAACACCACTCCGTATATGATATAGGAATTATTTATGTCTATGTATCTTTGTCCATAATACAATTTAATGTAAAAATAATTATAAGAAAAATGGATTAGTGTTAATTTGTTCTTGTGCATAATCGGGCCATCTACGAGTGGATAAGCCCAACTACTGGAAACAAATTATATGAAAACGAAAATCCTGAGAATCAACCACACTACCACACACACACGCAAAATATTATTCGAATAGAAAAGGATTGATCAATCATTTATTTTACATGATTAGCCTATTTCATTTAATTATTATATAGTGAAGGGAATTTGTATCAACAGTAGCTCAATGAAGCAGTGAAATACATGTAGAAAGATCCAGGCTCTATATTAAAAAGTGATTAATATTTGACTCTTGTCTTGTCCAAGCCCGTAGGATGGATGCACAAGCTGCATACTCGTCGAATATGAGTGGTTGTCTACACTTGCGATGGGATTGCGAGGGGACCAAGAACCATTAACAAATCAGCCTCCAAATTCCAATGCTTGCAATATCACTGTCAGTTTGTTTGGTTCAACCCAGTTGGAAGAAGGACATATGGAGGTAGTCTCGTCGTTATCCGTGTCCCCTTTCATGTCCAAATTCCATACATTCTCGTCAAAAGATTTATCGAGAAATGGGTTTTGTCCCATATCTCAAACGCTATTATCCCCAAGGCCATGTGGGAATGTCTTTTCTTGCAATCATAATGAGCCAATTGCCACCTTAAGACGAGGATCTGCACCCAACCTTCATCATTCTAGGGCTCTGACGATTCTTGCCTTTGTGGTTTTTGGGTAAAGTTAGTATTACTATAAGTCTATTGAACAAACCATGCTTAAATTAATAGATTACTCTTATTTTGTTTGCTTTTTTTACACGAAGGGATTCTTCTAGTTGAAGTTTAGTTACAAATAATTAAAGATGTAAACAAGCAAAACCTATTTGTAAGAATTTTATGTTCGACTTAAACTCGTGCTTGTTAATTTTGGACTCAAAAAAATACTCGACTTAAAATAGATAGTTTATTGAACAATGAACTGAATTTGAGATAAAGAGTGTTTGGCTTAATTTGACTCAGCTTGACTTGACTCGTCAATATTATTGAGGTTACATTAAACTTATATTGTGTTAGAAAGAAAATTTTGATCATATATAAGTCAAGTACGAGTAAAGCGCAAATACTTACTTAACTTGAGCTCGGCTAAAAGATATAACGAACCAAATAAAAACTAAACCCAAACACTATAAATTTTAGACAAGCTCGATTAGACCGATAATACATCAAAACTCGTCAAACACTCAAACAAGTTCAAACATGCTTGTCAAAAATTATGTCGAATTAAAAAATATTATTATTTGGCTTATCTACACCCCTGCAAATAATTTGGCGCCGGAGAGGCCGAGACCACTAGACATTAATACATTTAATGACATACAAATGGAGAATTAATTACCAAGGATTATCTAAACTCCAAAATCATTGATGAGAATGTGCCAAAGATTATCAAGAGTTTCACAAGGCCATGTCCAAGATTCGTAAAATTGCCTAGTGGCTTCGCAGGTTCACCGACTACATAAATTCCGATCACTTAAAGCCTCATCCATGTATCTATACGTATAAAAAGTTCAGAGAGTAGCTAAAATTATGCATGCAAAAGTTGTTTTATGCAAACCTTCGTACCCGGACCACAAGGGAGGGATATCAACATTTGTATAACCCCAAATACAGTTCAAGTATGAACCTAAATACGGTTCAGATAAGCATCGCACTCCAAAAGTGTGATGTCTCAGAGTCATGTTTAGTTCGATCTACGATGTCATTACCCAAAATGATCCAACCCTCCGATCAATCACACACAAAACAAGCAACATACAAATGATACGGCTTCCTTTTTGCAAGTAAAAACCATTATTACACATGAAACTTCACTTCCGTGAAAACATGCAAATGATATGGCTTCCTTTTTTAAAGTTTAAACCATTATTACACATGAAACTTCACTTCCATGAGGATTCAAGGAAGTAGAGCAGTAAACCAAATAGTTTTTCATGAAAGTCGCTCGTGGTAGTTGGATTATCTGCCCTATCAGAACAACCAGCCCAATTCAAATTAGCAAAAGTTGAATGCCCTTGGCATCTGAATGACATACTAATTACACTCGGCAGTAACATTTACGTGTAGTGTACTTGGAAAAAAACATTTACGTGTAGTGTAAATATAAAATAAACATGATCAGGAAAATTTGGTCTCTTCTATCCGAAGGACTGAATACGCCACTAACATGAAGTACGATCACACCTTTCATATGAGCATAGTTAATTGTGAGCAACACACAAATTCCCACAATTTTCAATCATCAAATAGAGTAATTTGCAAGAAGAAATGGTAGTCTATTAGAATAAAGAGGGTTTTCGTTGCTTACCTAAAATGCAGGTAAACAGCTTTGCCTGATTTACATGGGCAAACAGCTTGCCTTTTTATCTAGTAACGGTACTTTGTGGAGTAGTCCTTTGGGGCAATAACAAGACCTCTGCCCTTTCTGGCCCCTCTGTAGACAGTCTCAATTATGTCAATGAACTCCTGCTTGTCCTTTAGTGCCCAGTTGATTTTATTGTTATTTCCCGTGCCCAAGTCGATCATAATATGCTTGTTCCTGAAAAAGAACATGACTGTTGAAGGATCATACAACTCATACATAGTGTTGAAGTCGGGAACCTCTGTTATGTCCACTAAATATATCACAGCGAAGTTCTTTATTGTCTCTGCAACGGAAGCTAACACCTCATCCATCTGAAATAAAGAACAAAGTCATAAAAGTACTCAAATGTAGGTGTCATGATAAACCATATTGTATAAAAATGCGAAAGGTTAATGAGATCAAAAGGAGACAAAATCTAACAGCCAATAGAAACACATCTGAAAATGAAGAGACATGATAATTTAGTTTAACCAATTCAACTGGAAAAGGCCCCTTCCACCAGTAACCAACCCTCCCAATGCAGGAGTTGTCAACAAAATTAGGAACAAGAGTTGGACCAAATTATACTACACAATTTTATCCAGCGAAAAGAAAAAAATATAGAAGTGTTTTGCATATAAGGCCCACAAATTATGTATTCAGAGCATCCATCATTACCAAAATAAGAGGTATGAGTTTGGCAACTGTAGTTTATATACATACATGTAAGAAAATAGACCAACATAATATTCAAATGTCTTACCACTTAATCCAATTATCAAGATATAAAGAACTCCAGCTCGGGTATAAGTCAAGGTTTTTATTTTAAACATCATAGCAAATATCACAACCCCTGCCAAGACCAAATTCTAGGCGTGGATGCTCTGAATAAACTAAATAAACCTCTCTCTCTCTCTCTCTCGCTCTTCCTCTCAACCCCTCCTTGCCTCCCTCTCCTCCCTCTCCCTCTCTCCCTTTCTCTCCCTCTCTCTCACACAACAGTCAACATTCCCCTTATTCATATTTGGACTAAATAGAATCATCATTATCTCATATTTGTATTAGCATCAACAGGATAACGGATAATTTTATATCTTTTTAACTACCTGAGAAGAAACGGCAATTTATTGAATAACCAGGCAGATAGAGATTTCCATCTCCAGAAGAATACACTAATATATCCTACACAAAGATGTTCCCCAATCACCCTTCGAGAGTTATACTGCTTAAAATGACTCTTCAGGATTTATACTGCTTAAAATGCTAACTGACAAAAATTATCACATTTTTTTTAGCAAAGACAATAATACAGCCAGTGTGAGCTGTGTAGCTTGTGCTCCATTAAGTTTCATTACTAGCCATCCATTAAAATTACGCATACTGTAAGTTTTCAAATCAACTTTGTAGAATCCAAGGTACGGAAAGGAAAATAGAACCTTGCCATTGATATGAGAAGAATTCATTGGACTGCATCCGTATATCTCATTAACATGAAAGTTATATGAGGACTTATACTTGCTTTTCACCAATTTTATCACTCCTACATTGAGTAAGATGCTAAACTTCTCTGATAGGCAGGCATATCTAATATAACTCATAAGAAACCCAATGCTACTCGAAGTATAACACTAATTTATATAGAACAAAGGCCTCAAAACTATTAAGTACAAGTTCTCAAAAAGTAATGACTTAAGTCTTATAGTGCAATAAACAACTTCTCATTAAAAAGTAATACATCTTCGTTTGATGTAAACTTCTTCTAAAAAATCAGCAATACTGTTAAAAAGATAGTCTAAGTTTGTTGACCATCTTGCATCAACTAAGAAACAGAGGCACAAAGGTATTTATGAAGAGGAATAATAGACTGTTTCTGTTATTCTGTTTAAAAATAAAATAAAAAACAGAGACACTAAGGTCATTCGGAAAAAGGCATAACATATTAAGCCTGGAAATTAAAATAAAAAAAATCACGATCTAATCAAAGAAACCTATATGCAAAGATAAATTTAGTTCAGAAGTGTACATATGATAGCTGCACAAAAATGAAATCATATCACCAACAAGAAAGCTACTAAAACGATGATTAGAAATTTCATGCAGATGAATACACACGGGCTACAACAATTACATCGAACCTGGGGGAATCCATCTGTCATTTTGGAAATACATAAATCGATTAATAGAACATATTACTTTGAAAAGAAACTAGCCTAACATCTAGAGGAAGCGTCATGATGAGTTCATTTTGAGACTATACAGATTACCAAGGAATAAACGGTATGTCATGGCAAAGAGCTACAATATTGCTGAAGAAAAGAAATAACACAATTTGCAAACAAAGCCCCCAGTAAAAATTGGGAGATGGGGCATAAAATGAAGCTCGGAACTAACTAAATCTGTATTAAATCTATTCCGTTAAATTAAGGACCTACATTTATACATAATCTTCGTTCCCCAAAATCACTTTATCCCATCAATTCAGGCGGGATCATTATTCTGTTCACGGACTTTGTTTACCGAATCAAAAAGAAATTCAATAGGTAAGTACTACAAGAGGTTAAAAGAAAAAAAACACGTATCCGTTAACAATTTCATGCAGACATATGCATGCCATCGAGCATAAGGTTAAAAAAAGTATAATTATTTCAATAGAATCCGAAATCAAGAAAACTCATTACAGCAACAGCATGAGCACGAGGAAAAAAGGAGAATGACAGAAGAAGGGAAGGAGTGGGGAAGGAAGGAAGGAAGGAAGGGGATGGAAGAAGCAGACCTGCATACAGGTTTCGTCCCAGTCATGGCCAAAGCGGATGACGACGAGGCGCTCTTCTTCGGCGAGAATAGCCTGGTCCACGGCCCAGCCGGAGTGGAGATGGGGAAGAAGGTACGACATCGATCTCCTCCGCCTCCAAACCCTAGCTCACTCTTGGGCGCTTCCCCTTTCGCGTGCGAATCGCAGCCCTCTTACTCGCCTTTTAGACTTATGAATTGCCGAGACGAGGAAATAGAGATGATTCTTCTACGAAGCTTCCAATTGAAGACGGGTTACATATTCGGTGCCCGTAGACCCGAACTAGCTTGATCGGACAGAATTATTATAAAGACTATTTTGTGTTATATACATACAAAGTTATCCGCCTGGTTTCCCAACCTCATCCTTATGTAATTATCTGAATCAAATTTTTTATATCATAATTAATAGCTATCACTATTTAAAAAAATAACAAGGGTGATAAACGTCACATGATTTTGTAGATATATATAGTGAATTACAAGAAACACAAAAAATATTCTTTCACCTAATTTAATTTAAAATATCTAATTATAACGATGGTCTAAATTTATCCACCTATCATAGTCGTCTAGCTAAGCTCGACGGCCACGGCCCGATCATGTTGTGGGCTTCAAAAAACTTTTTTAAGAAAGTGGTCGTGCGTCCAGCTTGGCTGGATTTGATCTCGAGGGGATACATTTTTTTCCTTTTTAATTTATTATCAAATCTAAACCGTACGACTCGCATTAAATGTGGGGCACGAAACCTTTTCTACCTCTTGCTCTTGAATTCTTTTCCCATTATATGATCGCAAATATTTGGATCATACGAGTGTTTGGAGTAATTTGATTTATAATTCGATCAAAATGTAGTGCGGTTAACAGCTACTTAAGATTTTAAATCATATCTTTTACCATAATAATTTTTTAGATAAACTTAATTAATTAACTTCCATTATAAATTAAGAATCTTCTATATTTTATTATTGTGCGGTCAACAGCTTCAATAAAATAACTAGGTGATGTTAAAGTAGCAACATACTAATTTAGCATAAATTAAAAAATTATAAATAATATATAAACCATCTCATAAATCGTAACATAATTCCATGCCCATATTATAGAGTTTTCAAAATATAATAATAATAATAGTGAATAGTCCAACATCAATAATATATATAAACATAAAGTGAGACTTTTAAAATACTGCCCTCCAATCATATCTCGTCCAACTATAATAAGGTCTCCCTATTCAATAAAAAATCTATAGATAAAATAATCTTAGTGCTTCCAAATATTAAGTACAATAATTATAAATAAATATAATTCAAATTAATTTATTTTTTACATCTGTTGTTTTTCTTAGTTAGTAATAACTTACTATCTGATGTGGCTATCCTAATAGGATTATAATATCAACCACTACATGGAACACTCTAAATCCGGTTCACACTCGTGAACCAAACCGGCATGTTACAGGCCCCGGTTAGGTCGGCTAACGCGAACCTAACTCGTGCGGATCCAATCTCGGCGTCTTAAGATGTAGATATGACTTGTCATGCATGGATAAATGCTATAAAACCCTAACATGATACTACATGGATGACATGCAACCTAAATTTCACATCATTACAATTACGATAAAAATTTTGAAATAAAACAGACAAGGTCTCCCCTAAAAGTGCAATTATGGGCCCACCCTGTCAAAATAATATATATATATATATATATATATATATATATATATATAAATGTATACACATGCATCCATAATTTCATTCACACAAAATCTAACATCTTATAAATTCATTCTGAAGCTGGGGTTTCAACCCACCACGCTTCCGCTGCGCATCTCTGATCATGTTCACATTCTATCATGTCTCGATGCATTTGAACATGTCATTCACAATATAATAACATAATAACACAATATTAAACATTCAGAAATCTAACATGTATGTGTGTACAAGACCTCATTGCTCCTCCGTCCAAGCTGGCTCCTCCAACTCGTGATTATTACCTACATATAGTATAAAAACACGTCAGTAACAAGTGTTACTGGTCCGAAAAATAAAATAACTATAACAAGCTGGCTATGAGAGCAAACTCTCATATGAAAGAAAACATCATATACTCTACGTGAACACTCTGAAGGGCACTACTGAGGAGCCACTGGGCTGCAGACCCGATAGCATCCCGAACTTACTGATCTGCTGCTGGTACTATGCCGCTCTCGGCACTTCTTTTTCAGTACTTCTCATGAAACTTTATCCTAAGCCCTCTCCTTACCTCCATATTTCTCCTGGCCTTGAGCACGAAGGCCGAGTACTCTCAGGCAGTCGCCTTTAGTACCCTTTGAACCACAAGTCCGGACATGCGCTGTACTAAACAGTACCCGTAAACCTCCACGTTCTCCGGGTGTGAGGAACTCAAACGCGGAGTTGTCAGGATCCCTCGGGAATGGAACAGTCTGCTGGCACTAATCCAGAGCCCGCTTTGACTGTCACGGCATCCTCTGCATGGTACGTGCAGTCGATTTCTCCATCTCTCGTCTCACAGAAACGCGAAAACTATATATATATATAAGGCTTGGGTAGGGAGTTATATAATAGGCCCGAAGGCAACTTTTGGTGGATCTTGTTTTCGAAATCAACCTCGAGGGATCTCATCCTCGAGGGGTTATTAATCCGGAAAATGTTCGGTTAAATGGCCCGAGTTAAGTGGGATCCGATAAAACGCCACTTAACCCGTCCTGCAGGCAATAAATCAAACATACAATAGAAAGACGTAAATCAGAGACGAGTCCTAAACGGACCTGGTAGAAGCTCCAAGCGTGTCATCGCGCCTAGGCGGCGAGCTCCTATTCCGTACCTACACATCAAAACTAAATACTAACGCCCGCTAACTAAATGATGCATCAAACTCAACACAATTAAACACAAAATCATCAATCATCAAATAACCATAAATATGAAAATAACTCTAACTCATCCTATTCATGACAATTTTATTGTATTTTTCCTAAGTTACATCATACACGATTATCATGCTCAATTTACTTACTTCATTAAATCACTTAACCTCCATGAACTATCAATCACATCATGTAACTTATCACTTCATCACTTATCCTCCATTCACTATCAATCACATCATAAATCAATCCTAGCATGCTGTGCTAACAATCATCATCAATTTTAAATAATCAAATCGGAGGTAATTATACCTCACGTCGTCGGCAATCGGCGACGGCTAGGGTTCCGTCGCGCGTCTCGGAGCTCGAATTCGGCGCTCCTCGGCGTCCGATGTTCGATCGAGTCCAACTGGGTGAGCTCCGCGGAAGATCCGGTGAATTCCAGCGAATTCCAGAAATTCCAATTTTTCGGCGGTTTTCCGGCAGCTACTGGCGGTTTTCCGGCGGCTTCCGGTGGTTTTCCGGCGACAATCGCCGGCGGCGTCTACTAGCCGGAAAGTGGTCGTGTTGGGTACCCTCGGAACCGGCTCGGCGAGCCCGACTCATCTATGACCTCAGCGTGGCCAATGGAGGCGGCGGCTCGCCGGAAAATGGCAAAACAGAGCCGGCGGCGATGGGTCGCTAGATCCGGCCAGCCACGGTGGCGATGGCCTCCGTTCCCAGTCGGGGAAGGTCGCTGGAAGGCTGAGGGTGCTGAGGCGACCGACCGATCGCGGCGGCGCTGGTCGCCGGCGGCGGAATCGGCGACGGAAGTGCAATGCGGCGCGGCGTCGCGGCGTGGCTTCCTCGCGTCACGGCGGTCCGACGGGGGCCGGACCTGGTCGGGGCAGCACGGCAACGTCGTCGCCGAGCTGGGCGGCGTCGATCGACGGCCGGGCGGCGCCGACAGCGGCGGCGGTGGCGCGCGAACAGGGGCGGCGCGGCACGAGGGTTTGGGGAAAAAGAAGGGCGCGGGGTGTGTGGTGGCAAAGTCGTAAATATTACTTGACTCGTCTCCGACTCGAGTCAAAAATAATATTTAAGTCGTAAAAAAATTCCAGAAAAATATGGGAAAAATCCCATAAAATCAAACAACACCAAAAAAATCATAATGATATGCTCTAGAACTATCAACCCACCCAAAATGCCCGTAATGCGTCCTAACGCGGGTAACGGCCTAAAACTAATTCTACGATCCATTATATATCATAATAAAAAAAATGAACTGCATACTCTCATATATTCTGATAACTCATTCTTTTCTGCTGTGTTCATGACGTTATCATCATATACTTGGGTACACATGACCCTCATGGCTCATACACGAGACCGGCGTCGGCTCAGTACACGTGTTCTGAAACTGACTCGACTCGAAAATAACGGTCGAACCGACCGGTTCTAAATATAAAACCCTGACTCGAATCGTGGATTTTACACTACAAGTGCACATGTGGCTCATTACAATTGAGTTCCTTTGACCCACACATAGCATAATAAACCCTTTACAAGTTTACGCCTCTAATCCCATGGTCACAAGAGATAAATAATATAATTGTTTCGTATTCATTTATTCCACCATTTATTAAAACTAAACCAAACTTCGACTCATCTCATGTGATTTATATGACATGTAACTAAACTTAGAGTACCCAAATTGATTATTTATTTTATTAATTAAATTATCTATTATACTATAAATTATAATGACATTGAATAACACAAATCTCAAATTTACAGCTCAACGTGCATCCTACTTTAAAAATACATAATTAATAAAAAATGTAAGCAACAAAAATTTTAGAGTTTTTTATCACAAAAAGGAATTTCTTTTCTTGATATTTTAAAGTGGTCAGACAGCCTGGGGAAAAATTACAAATTATCAAAAATAGCGTCATTTTAAAAATCAAAATAAAATAAAATAATTAAAAAATAAAAAAAATAGTTGATCGGTGTAACGACCCGACATAAAGTACAATGTAATGGGCCTAAGTCATTTCTTTAAAAGTTGTTAACCAAGTTAAAAATCTATAGTTCATTCTCGATTATAAATAGGATCTGAGATTAAATTGATGGATCTCACAATCTACCCACCTTAGAAAATTTAGTCATCAAAATTCATATACTTGACCTCTTACCAGCCCTAGCGTATGACCTTCTTTAGCTCGTGACCGACAGCTTAGCCAACGTCTTTAGTCCAACCATATATAAAACCAGGAGTTGTTCTGATATCATTTATAACGACCCGACCAAAAGTGCAACGTAATAGGACTAAATCATTCCTTTAAAAGTGGTTAACCAAATTAAAAATTTATTGTCTATTCTCACTTATAAATAAGATTTAATCTTAATAGGTATTAAATGTAATATCAAGAGCTTAAATGTAAGACTAAGTTAGAGATCTCATAATCGGCTACCCCAAAGCTAGGGTGGCTAGATAGGGCCTCCCGAGGGTTGGGGCTGGGTCAGTGGTGGCAAGCTGAAGGCACCCGTTGCCATTTAATTTTTCTTTGAAAAATTATTTTAGAGGAGAGTTTGATCATTATAAAAAAATCAACTCCTAATTATCCCACCACCAACCTGGGTTGCACGAATCGGCCGATTCCATGTGGAATCGGCCGATTTAAATCGGAATCGGTTTTTTGGTAAATTACTAAAATACCCTAGGTATGATTTTTATTAAATTATTTAAGCATGGGTAAAATGGTAATTTTGATTTAAAAACCGTCACCGCCGCGCTTCCGCCGTCGCGCTCGCGCTGCCGCCCTCCGCCGCGCTTCCGCCGTCCGATCTCAGCTCCGCCCGACCTTCCGACCACGGCGGGCGAGGGCGGGGCGGGGCGGAGCGGACGGGCGGCGGGGCGGGCGAGGGCGGGGCGGACGGGGGGGCGGGGCGGGGCGGATCTGGGGGGAGGGGGGCGGGGCGCGACGGGCGCAGGGCGAGGCTGGCGGGGCTGGCGGGGAGGCGGGGCGCGGCGGGCGAGGGCGGGGCGGGGCAGGCGAGGGCTGGGCGGGGCGGGGCGGGGCGAGGCGAGGGCGGGGCGGGGCGGGTCTGGGGGAAGGGGGGCGGGGCGCGGCGGTCGCAGGCCGGGGAGGTGCGGCTCCGGCGGCGGCGGCGGCGGGAAGGAGGGCGGTGCCACTCAGTGGCATTCTCGTAATTAAAACTTGACTCGTGTCTGACTCGTGTCAAAAATAATAACTAATTCTAAATAATTAAAAAAAATTTTAAAAATATTATAAAATATAATACACACAATAATATTAAAATGACATCAATATTTAATTTTTATATATTTATTTTATGAGTTGTCAAATATTATATATGACCGATTTGGACCTATTCAGACCGATTCAACTGAACCGATTCCTGGCCGATTTAGACCGATTCCGATTCCGATTCCGACTCCCTCAAAAACCGATTCCGA